>SZWC01004656.1:54998-69494 GCA_023375785.1 Penium margaritaceum
CCTCTCTCTCTCTCTCTCTCTCTCTCTCTCTCTCTTTGCCCCTCACTCCCCCTCTCCCTGCATCTCTCGCTCCCCCTTCCCCCCTTCCTCTCCCGTCGCCTCTTTCTGAAGTATCACACCACTTTACATCACGACAGCAATAGCAAAAATGTACAATTTAGAAGAACGAAGTTGCTATATGCACTTGGGAAGAAGAGGAAGGTATAACAGTCACAATTTCTTTGGCAACAGAGCCAGCTCAAAAAAAAAATCATATTTTATCATGTCGATATCTAGTGTTATGGTGTCATGTTGTGATCTGTCAGATTGTGTCATATTTTGTTATGTGATTTTGAGTTTTCATGTTATGTTTTCTCTTATTGTCACATGCATGCTTTATGGCCAGCTGTGTTGTGTCATGTCATGTCATGTCATGGTGATTCGGGTTGTGTTATGTCGCTTTGCTTGTTTCATCATGCTCTGTTGTTTGTTGTCTTTTTGTGTCGTGTCAGTTTTTTTCGTCTCATGTAGTCACTTTTTCATCGTGTCGATAGGTATTATGTTGTTTCATGTTTTAGTGTATTACACAGTGTCATTTACTATTGTGTCATGTTGTGTCGTGTCTTGTTCTCCAATTTCATGTAGTGTCTTATTGAATTGTGACGTGTCATGTCGTAGGGTGTCAGTTAGTTTCATGTCGTGTTGTGTTGTGTCTAGCTCTGTTGTGTTGCAATCATTGTGTCACAACATGTCACGTTGTGTTGTGTCATGTCATGTTTCATTGTGATGTGTTGTGACATGTCATATCTGTCTTATCATGTTATGATGTGTCATGTCATATTGTCACATGTTGCTATGCGGTGTTGTGTCATTTCGTGTCATGTTTTTTCGTGTCTCGCCACATTGCGTCTTATCGTGTTTTGTCCATTAATGGTGCATCTTGTGAAAATGCCAGTTTTCATTTTGTGTCCTGCCTTGTCGTGTCATGTTATGTCGTCTCATGGCTTGTTGTGTTGTGTTGTGTTGTGTTGTGTTGTGTTGTGTTGTGTTGTGTTGTGTTGTGTTGTGTTGTGTTGTGTTGTGTTGTGTTGTGTTGTGTTGTGTTGTGTTGTGTTGTGTTGTGTTGTGTTGAGTTGTGTTGTGTTGTGTTGTGTTGTGTTGTGTCGTGTTGTGTTGTGTTGTGTTGTGTTGTGTTGTTTTGTGTTGTGTTGTGTTGTGTTGTGTTGTGCTGTGTTGTGTTGTGTTGTGTTGTGTTGTGTTTTGTTGTGTTGTGTTGTGTTGTGTTGTGTTGCGTTGTGTTGTGTTGTGTTGTGTTGTGTTGTATTGTGTTGTGTTGTGTTGTGTTGTATCATGTGATTTTGATCGTCTTTATTATGAAATAAAAAATTAAGCACACAGTCACATTAGATCGTCTTGTTCACAACCTAACATGCTTGGCTAATTTGAGGGTTGTCACTACAATGTGCACAACATGGATCAAAATTCACAAAAGGTCACCATAATTCATTTGGTTCATTTCGACCTCAAAACATTCTACTAAAGAATTAATGCCATATGGAATTGTGTTGTTTCATGTTGTACGGTGTCATTTTGTGTTGTGTCGTGCTGTGTCGCGTTGTTTTGTGACGTGTCGCGTTGTGTCGTGTTATGCTATGTCTTGTTGTTCTATTTTGTAACATGTCCTATCATGTCTCATCATGTCGTTCTCTCTCATGTATTTTTTTGTAATTTCATATCATCACGTGTGGTGTCCTGTGGTTTTTTGTCTTTTTGTGTCGTGTTGTGTTGTTTCATGTTGCGTCGTTTCCTATCGTGTCTTGTCTGTTTGTGGTGTGTCTTTTGGAAATGTTGGATGTCATGTTATGTCGTGCTATGTCGTCTGGTGTCATGGCGTGTTGTGTTGCATTTTGTTCTGTTGTGTCCCCTCAAGGAATTTTTATGGTTTTGTGACAGATCAAAAGTAAAAGGATGCATTTCTATGAGATCGCTTTGTCCACAACCTAATCTACTTAGCTGATTGGACAGTAATCACTACAAAATGTATGAAATGGATCAAAATGCACAAAACGTCACAATTTTTCATTTTATTGAGTTGGACCTCATAATCCACTACGAATGGACCATGTCCTCAGTCAAAATTTGTAAACATACTCAAAAGCCGCAATTTTTGTTTCATCTAAACCTTTTCATCACAAAGTAACATTCGAAGAAGTTCAAATCAGACCAAAAAACTTGTTACATATTCTTACTCAGAAGAAACTCGTGTTTGTAGCTCTACTACATAACTTAAACGAACACATATCTTGTTTTATTACATTTGAGGAAACATTTGCATTTTCCTGATACTTCTATACAAATACATTGGTTCGGGTGAGCATTCAACACCTTTGACAAATAGTTCGTGCTTTCATGTGGAGACTTGACAAACAGGTCTAAATTCTTACTCTTTCTCTATGAAGTCTTATCATTTTAGTGTCCTGTTTTTTGCACGTCTCTGTGAAACCACAACTTTATAGTGTCTGAAACTTCCTTTATCAATGTTTACAGATTATGAAACCCAAAACCGTATTTTGTTTTTTATTGATTAAGGTCGTTCATTTATGAAGCAATCTATGTTGGGGAAAAAAAGTTACGTGATCCAACAAATTAATTCACAAGCCGAACAGTTGTCAAACTTCTTTGTTAAATTGTTCGTATCACGTTTTCCCTCTACTAAACTACTCCATAGGGGATGTAATAGGTCGAGTTTCAAGCTCTTGCTCTGAAGTCATCGTCGGAGTTTGCATAATCGTGTTCTCAGTCCACGTGAGGGGTTTAACCCCTTCGTAGGAATGAGGGGCAATCGTCATCAACAACCTAGAGCAAGGAGACTAACATATCTTGAGTCTTCAGAGGCCCATTTCCGTTTTTAACCTTACCCCTAGCAATGGGACCCAAATTGGGGGTTTTTACCTTTAACTCGTGCATTCGCACGAGTTTTTGGGTTTCAAAACTCATACTTCATCCTAAACGAACTCGAGTTTAGTTTTTGACAGGTCGGCCCGAAATCGTTGCGTGTGAGGCACAAGCAGCGATCTCGTGCCGGATCCTCTCGTACTCTTCCCTCGCTCCTCGCTCTCATCCTGGCTCCCCCTATCCTTCGTCCTCACTTGCTCACTTGCAAGGATGGCAAGGTGGGGCGACGACAGGAGGCCACGAGGCCTCGGCCTTGAGGCCCTCGTGGCCCCTAAGTCGCCGATCAGGCTGAGGCCGCGATTGACGGCTGGCGGCTGGCCGTCTGGTGGCCGTCTGGTGGCCGGTCACTTGGCTGGTCGCCGGCCGTTCAGCCAGCCTGCAGCCAGCTGGCTTGCGGCCAGCAAAGTGCTGGCCGTCGGCTAGCCTTCGCAAATGCGAGGGGTGGTGCGTAACCACCCCTTGCTTCAGCTGGGAGGGAGGGCCGAACCGGCCCTTCGACTACATTCCTCCCCACTCATTATAAACTGTCTGGGTTCATGACCAACAAGCAAGATTGTCAGTTAGTGAGTTCTCAACATTGTGAAAGAAAAATAAATAGTTTCAACCACCAGCTAAACATGAACGTGTGCATGGCACTTGGACCTAAGCTGTAGTTTGTCGATTAGCACGACTAGCGACCTTCCCCCTTTAGGCTAGAGCATCTGCGTGACAATCATGTTGGGTGTCCCCAACCTCCTATGGTTACAGTGCATGAATGTCGCCATACGAGAATGTTGTTCACTTTTTCCGCGTGTAGGTGGTGCCCCCTGACACATGTCAATCCATGCGAGGTACAAGCTTGCACTAATACTTGTTGACCACCCCTGTGGGCAACCGAGATTCGAGCTCCCATGAGTTATACTCAGGTCCGCATCCGGCCCTATGAACAAGGTAGTCCCTAACAACACGCGACTGGAGAGTATGCTCTCGGTGCTGGAGTAGGCAAAGAACCTCGCATTGGCCATTGGCGGTAAGGACTACCGGTTGTGGCTGAACGGTCCCCCCTGTCGTGTATGGAGCCAACAGGCTCACATGAAACACGTCATGTATGTTCATCCTCAGCGGAAGTAGCAATCGGTATGCCACTAGCGTGATGCGTGCAACGATGGAAAATGGCCCAATCCACTTTGGTAGACGTTTTTGCGCCCCTGGCACATTTTGCCGAAGATTCTTAGTCACCGATGTTAAACGAGACCTCACGGTGACTTTTCCAACATATGCCTTTTGTCGTTGCCGAGCAGCTTGAAGGTGACCCTTCACCTCCTGCTACAAGGTTTTTGTGCGCTTGGGAAAGGCTTGAACTGAAGGAACCTGTGCTCATGTACTCCCACTATTCACCAGTGAAGAGGGCACCACTGGATGCTGACCACTGTTCAACACAAACGATGTGAACTGTGTAGACTCGTTCACCGAGTTATTCATTGCAAAGTCTGCCGTTGGTATGAATTCATCCTAGTCATGCATGGCATGGTCCACGTACATGTGGAACATTTGTTCTAGAGTGCAATTCATGTGCTCCATTTGTCTGTCAGTTTGAGGGTGAAATGCTGTCGACGTTTGCAACTCACTGTCAAAGTACTCGTGCATCTTTTGCTAGAACTTACTAGCAAGTATTCGATCTCGATCGGAGATAATGCGCAACGGCAGGCCGTGGTATTTTACAACACCCTCAACAAAGAGACAAGTGGTCTCCTTTGTATTCACGTCAGTGGTTGTAGGAATGAAGTGTGTCATCTCCGTCAAAAGATCCACAACCACTAGTATCTAGTCATGGCCACAAGCCGTGTTCGGATAACCAGTGTTGTAGTCCATGCTTACGCACTTCCATGGAGTCCCAGGAATGGGAGGATGTTGGAGGATTCCAGGAGGCTTCTTGTTACTAGCCTTATTACGAAGACATGGGTTGCATATCATGCAATACCTACGGATATTGACACTCCATCCTGGCCACCAATAGTGGCCAAAGAGTCCTTGTTCGGTCTTTCAAGGTCCCACATGACCTGTAATCAATGGGTTGTAGAGCTGGGAGATAATCTTTGCTCAAAGGTCTCCCGAGTTTGGTACAACTTGTTCTCCGTGCCAGAAGATTTTGAGAGCCTTGGAACTAGGATTCCACATAGTATCCCATCCGCATCCCGTTGACAAAATATTTGTAATGGATAATCTCTCGTGGTGGTTGCCGTAGAGAATTAGGGGGATCTGGTGTTTGTACTGTTGCTGTTCCAATGGCTATTAAACACACACCAACCTCGATGAATGTTTTAATTCTTACATGATGTCGGCTTGGTCGATTGACCACATTGATACGTCTTGGCCGATATTCCCATGTGAACAAGAATTGGCTCAAGTATTCGCTCCAATGCGCCTGTCGTATTGACAGGTTGGGTTGCGTTTGGAAGAACAACAATGGGTTATGGCCGGTCACGACCATCACACCCCCTTCAACACCCTCGAGATAGCAAGATGGGTTATGCCACATCTTGTAATCATGTACTACCACAAAGAGCTCTTGATCCTCTATCATGTACCGCATTTCTGTGGGGATGAGCTTTCGGCTCTCATACGCAACTGGATGACCATTCTGCATGAGGACGGCTCCAAGTCCTACTACCGACGCATCTCGTCAAACCTCCCATGGTTGCGATGGATTCGGAAGAGCTAGGATGGGCGCTCTGGATAGAAGCTCTTTTACTTTGAGAAAAGCGTTCTTATGATTATATGTCCATTCCCAGTGTACGTCTTTTTCTAAGAGCCTGGTCTACGGTGTCACCAAGGTCAAATACCCTCGCAAAAACCGTCAAAAATAGTTTGCAAGGTGTAGGAAAGACCGAAACTGCCCAACATTTTCCGAGTGGTGCTTGTCTACAACAGCTTGGACCTTTCGTGGGTTGACACGGATGCCATCCTTGCCGACGATGTGTCCAAAGTATTCCAGCTCATCTTGTGCAAACTTGCACTTGCTCACTTTTGCATACAAATTTCGTTCCTGAAGGATTTCAAGGACTTCGCTTAGATGTTTTATGTGATCATCCATTCATTTGGAGAAAATCAAGATGTCTTCAAGGTTAACCAAGAAAAATTGACATAGTTATTTGGCAAACTTTCACTTCATTTCTCCCTAGAAGGTTTCCGGGGCATTTGTAATCCCGAAACTGAACACTCAAAACTGATACTGTCCCATGTGCGTTTGAAACGCGGTTTGGGTACATCATCTTCCGTTATGTGGGTTTGATGGTGCCCTTCAGACAAATCCAAGGAGGAAAATGCTTTTGCCCCTTGGAGTTGGTGAAAAAGGTCCTCAATCCGTGGTAAAGCGAATCAATTTTTCATCGCCAACTTGTTCAACGCCTGGTTATCCATGCACATGCGTAAACCAATATGCTTTTTGGTCACAAAATGGATTGGTGCATCGTACGGCAAGCTACTTGGCTCGATCCATCCTTTTGTAAGGTAGTCTTTGATTTTGTGTTTGGCCTCTCGTCTTTCTGCTACACTAAGGCGATGCATGGGTGTTAACGGAGGAGTCTCCTCCGGTTGTAGCGGAATTGTGTGGCCCATGTGTCTGTCTGGTGGAAGCCTAGCCAGTGGGTCTTGGAATACATCCGAGAACTCCGTAAATAGATTTTTGATCACTTGTAGCGTGTCTTCCTTCACGTCATCCTCCACTTTGTACAACTAGGCCAAGGTTTATCAACAACCTTGTAGAATATGTCTCTTGACCTATATCGCAGACAAGTTGGCAAAGGCTTTGAGTTGGGTCGACGATGATTCCGAACTCGATATCAACATAAAGCGACGTGTCCTTTTTAGAGGATCAAACACTTTGATTCAAATCACATTAGAGCCTTTTTTCACAGAGCCACGGATTGCCTAGCACCACATCAAACGGGTCAAGAAGGTTGAGTACCTTGAATGTGACACTCTGTGTGTACCCTTGAATAGAAAATTTTGCTTTACAAGTACTCATTAAGGGTACCGTACGGCTGTCACCAACGATAACTGTGCCATTCGATGGCTTGTACTTCAGGCCAACCTGTCGCGTAAACCCAAGGTTAACAAAGGTTTCATCTCCTCCATTGTGAGAAAGTACTTTCACATGAGCATCAACTAGGTGTCCTTTGAACTGTATCATGTTGCCTCTACTCGTTTGAGTGAATAGGCTCGACGATGACAAGACCAGTTTGTGATAAACATAAAATCTAGACGGAGGACCAGCAGCTCCCATGATTCATCTACTCTAGTCCACATCTTGTGGGCATTTGTGAATTCGGCTAGCACCTTGCAGTCTTTCAATTTCACAGGGTCATAATCGTCGACTTAAGGTACCGCAAATGTGATTGAACTCATCGCTTTGAGGGCGTTTCCTTCAATCATGGTGTTATACAATTCTTCCACAGTGGTTGGTGTCATCACCACTAAGCAGATTCGGTCATGCCTCTCGTCCGGTGATGCAAGATGTAGTGGGTAATGTCGATCAGCAAGTGCAGAATGAGGTTCAATGAGAGGGGAAAAAACAACGCAGAAAATTGAACTCATAAAAAAACTTAAATTTTTTAGCATCATCATCTCAAAACATGAACCCACAATCGTGATCCAGTTTTACCCTTGAGTACACCCCACTGACATCAATCAAGGGTGGGGAAAACTCGTCCCACGGCCTTGTCCATTATGATGGCTGGGCCCATTGTCGCTACCGCGACCCTGTCCATGGCCTTGTCTGCGGCCTCCTTCTACACCCTCCCAAAGAGGTGCTGCTGCTGCGGCAAACACCACAACCTCTTGTCCACCACCAGCAGCCTTGAGGCACTTAGCCCTGAAGTGTCTGGGCTGCATGTAGTTGTGGCACAGTACCTTGCGAAAGGTTGTGTTACGATATTTGCGCGCCACCTACAGCTCGTGATTGTCGCGGCCACGCTTGTTGTTGGAGGGCTTGTTCCCACTAGTCTTCCTGGCTTAGGGGTTTCTCGGCTTCTTGCCCTTGATGCCGCCTCACTATCCGGCAATCCATCCAGTCCTTCCAACATCCATGGGTGCATCATGGCCTTGTTGTGCATGTACGTTTGGCCGTGCATCCGAGTAGTGGTTTGGGTTTGCCGAATACACTGTACTTATGTAGCCTCGCAACGCCCTCCAGCTTGTCCAAGCTTGCACTGTTGCGTTTTTGGTGGTTTTTTCTTTCAGCTTCTCGTTTACAAGACCTTTGTGCAAGTATTCCAACAGCAAGCACTTTGGGTACTTGAAGGTCTGGGTACCGTCGCTCTTGGTGAAACTTTTGGCTTCCTCCACGAGTGCGGTAAACTCGCTCAAGAAGGTCTCAAGCGAGTTACCTAGCTGGCTGAAGTCATTCATCCTGTGGAAGGTGCGCTATGCCTCCTTACACTGGGTACACTTCTCATGCATGATTACGTAGAAGGCTTCCCATGGCATGGGCTGACACTCAAGGTGAGGTCTCTGGGCACTCCACTCCTTGACCACTTTCTTGAAGAGCTTGTCTTCAAGCCGCGTTGTGGCAAGTTTGCCCCACTGACTGAGTGGAGCCTTGTGGATGCGTATGGTGTACTCCATGCAGTTTAGCGAGTCAATTAGCTTCACTCCCTTTGAGAAGATCTCCACATTGTGAAGGAAAGACGTGTTCATGACCGGCCCGAAGTCGTCGAGGTAAGCAATTCGTCGCTGCCACCGGCAATGGTATCTACAACTACAACGTGCTGCGCTTGTTGTTGCATCCACAGTTGGTTCACACTCTACAATGCCTTGTTGAGGTCGTTACATTGGCGGCTTGCCACATGGGCAGCCAGGTACTGCAGCTCGTGATCACTGTTGAAGTCCGTGACGCTCTGCATGACGTGGGTTAACACGTTAGCGAACACAAACTTAAGCTCGGATGTTGTCAGAGCATCAACGATAGCCTTCGGGACCTTGCGTTGTCTGTGTACCTTTACCCACTATAGGAGGATACCGTTTGCGTACATGCCTCCAAGGAGTCCCACCTTTTGGGGGATTCTTTTGTCAGTGAGAATGCTCTAATGGGCGCTAACCTACCCCATTGCGGCCACGATGTAGGAAAGGGGCTCCGCCCCCACTCCTCCGAGTGATACCGTACCTCCACTGTCGGTGGTGATACTGAGTCGGCCCCCGCCTTAGCAGCAAACCCCGCAAGCCTGCATCGGTCATTGCTAATTGCCTTCACGGTGACGTCATCTGGCTCGTTCTTGCGAGAACTTCCCGCGTGGCTGCTTTTTGCACCTTTGCTGCTCTCGGAAATCTTGCTACCGTCGGTAGCTTGAGACAATGTGGCAAGCGCCTTACCCTTCTTAAGCAATCGGCTTGATTTTGCCCCACGACAACGGCGATGATCGGAATACTCTTCGCCTTTGCCATTGTTGACGTCGTGCTCTTTGTCAGGGTCACCCTCCGGGAGATCCTCCTCCATCGCATTGTTTTTCGCTAGGGGGTCGTCGACGTGCGCGTCGACGTGCTCGTCGAGCAATTTTTCGGCCTCCACACGCTTCTCTGTGTCGCCAATGTTGTCGTTGGTTGCCTTAGGAGATGCAGTTGCCATTGGGTTGCCAATCGTGTTCGCGGCGGCGGCTCCCAATGTTTGGAGTCCACCGAGGGCGCATGGTGAGGCCATTATCACCTTCCCCTTGTTGGTCTTGGACGGTCCGGCACTTGCCATCTTGTCGCCCGTGCAACTACCACGTGAAGATTGTTGTGAGGGTCACCCCACAACCTTTGTGGAGGAATCCTCTTCTAAGTCTTGCTCTCACGATCGGTGAGGCAATCATAAATTCAATTTCTATGTTCCTAGGCTGCCACGTCAACACAAGGGCGTGGTTTTTGGAACTTGTCTTCCTAAGCCATGACTCACGGTGATTGGCAAGGGCTAGTACCTAGGAAAAAAAGAAGAGTAGAAGGAAATGAAAAAAACAAATTTGAGTGTTGCTCACAAAACAAGGACAAAGAAAGAGAAAGAAGTTCTAGCAAGTCCTAGCAATTCCTTCACTCCCTCTTCTAACTTCTTGTCCTCCCTTTGTTTTCACTCTTCCTTGGCCTCCTCTTGATTCTGTTGCATGCCTTGGGCCCCTTGGTGCCGTCTTCCTTAAAGCAGCAGCGTTGGAGTCTGGTCAAAACCCTTCAAGGTGACACCCCCCTTCTTTTTACGGTGCTCTAAGGTCTTGAGAGTCCCTGGTCTTGGGAAAGGAAGTTGCCCCAATTTTTGCATGCGGGACGGAGGAAGGAGTACATGGAGAAGATTTTGTGGTTTTTGAGGGTGGGAACTCCCCAACCCACCCCACAAAAAATCTCCCTAGCCCCTTAAAGGCGAGGAGAGGTTGGAAGGAAAAGGCTCCCCCAAGTAGAGCCATTTTCCAACTCTCTCACCCAATTTAGGACGTTTCAATCTGTGAAGTGTAGATGTCGTAGTCCCTTCTTGCAATTCTACTTGTAGCTAACGTTGGCATTTTATCTACAACATAGGTGCCGTTTCCGTCAAACCCTTAGTCGTGGGGGTCGTCTTGCTCTACGAACCACTATAACATGTCGACTCTCCAGCTCCTATTTTGAAGTCGTAGTTGGAGTTCGCACAATCGCACGCTCAATTCGTGTCAGGGGATTACCTCCTTCGTGGGACAAAGGAGCAATCCTCACCAACGACCTAGAGTAGGGAGACTCGAATTTTTCGAGTCTCCGGAGGCTCATTTCTGACTTTAACCTTACGCCTGGTTTCGAAACCCAAACAGAGGGTTTTCACCTCTAATTCCTACATTTGCACGAGTTTTCTGGTTTTGAAACTCATACTTTGTTCTAAACAAACTCGCGTTTTGTTTCTGACAGGTCGGTGCAAAATCGTCCCTTGCCAGACACAATCGACAATCTCGCGTCTGCTCCTCTCATGCCCTTCCTTCACTCCACGCTCTCATCCTCGCTTCCCCCATGCCTCATCCTTGCTTGCTCGCTTGCAAGGAGGGCGAGGGGGGAGGGGAGGGCATGAGGCCACGATGCCTTGCTCTCGAGGCTCTTGTGGCCCCTCAGCCGCCGATCAGGCTAAGGTAGCGATCGGCGGCTGGCGGTCGGCGGCTGGCCGGCTGGTGACCGGTCGGTCACTAGGCCGGCTGCCGACCATCCAGCCGGCCTGCAGCCAGCTGGCCGGTGACGAGCAAAGTGCTAGCCATCGGCCAGCCCTCGCTGACGCGAGGGGTGGTGCACAACCACCCCCTCGCTTCAACGAGGAGGGAGGGCCGGACCGGCCCTCCTGCTACAAGAGGCTATTATTTAGCAAGAAAAGCTGCAAGAACTTGCAAACATCAAGATATACATTTGTTTGCATGTTTTCATTTTAAAACTATGAGAAAATCCTTGCTTAAGAAAATATGCTCACTTTTTCCTGTGAATATGCGAATTGCATAGATATAGGATGTTGGTGAAACAGCGTCAAATGAGTTTAGAGGGCATTAAGGGATTATGTTAGTCAATTGTCGATAAACTAGATCATTTTCCCATTGAAATCATTTGAATGATTTTTCCTCTCCTTGCTTATGACATCTCGTGGATTCTATGCACTTTTCCTGCATATTCATCTCTTTTGAGTCGGGTTCACGTGATTGGCTTGTGTTTGATGACAACCATAAGCTAGATAGCGGGCAAGTGCGTATGAATTCGAATTCTGTAGAGGGTGACCAAAACAATGATTTTTTCTACCACTCTAAATTATGTTGGTCGAAGTCAACCAATCAGAAAAGCTTCTTCCATCTACAACTAGTCCCCGATCGGAATGTAAAAGGGTTATTATGAAACCCCAGAAAAAGGATTCCAATGTTTCACTAAGGTGCACCTAGTTGCATACTAACCCTATGGAATGTAGAAAGTAAAAGAATCATGTACAACATCATTCACATTGTATCCCTTATTGTAAACCTTTTGTTTAAGAGTCTGTTTACAAGTCTAGCTTGTTTTTGAATTGCTTCCAAATGTGATGTTTTCCAAAAGAGATCTTGTGGACTTATTCATATCCAAAGAAAACATTTTGAATTGATTATGCATATTTTTTTTTGTATTCAAATCGTTTTTCTACATGAAAAATTTCCATGGAGTATGTTCCGCACATTCATCGTATCAATAATTGGTTAACCTCTGTATGCATTCACTTGCATCCATGTATGACTCTTTATGTGTATAAATTGAATAGATAGCATCTAATGTATTCATTCATGTAGCATTTCCTTCTTTTATTCGACCATTATTTGTGAATGATCCATCGTAGCCTCTTCCATGAACACCATTGAAAACTTAAACACAAGTAAAAATTCTTGTTGTGTAATCATTGATATCATTTGTTTTTTTGTTGCATTTCCTTCTTGTTCAGCACATACACAGGAAACAATGTTCTAATGTTGCTCCAAGGTGTACAGGGTTACGTAGTAACATATGAGATTTGGACAAAAGGGGAAAAATTTTACGAATGAAAATGTAGGAAAGAAAAGAATCATTTAAAAGCACCAAGATTAAACTGGAAGTTTGCCTTTCTTGGGTTAGGACTCTATTTGTAAGTTCGGCTTCCTTTCAAATTCATTCAAAATGTGATGTTGTGGAAAAGAGATTTTGTGGAATTATTGTTGTAAATAAAACAAGAATTTTTTTTTACAAATTATCCTATTATGAACATTTTCCCACGTGGAAGATATCCATGGACTATGTTCCGCACATTCATCGCATCCATACATGTGTTCGTGTCTGTATACATTTACATGCATTCATGTATGACTTTGTGTAAGTACAAATGAAATAAAAGTATCAAAATTATTCATTTTATGTAGTCTTTACTTCTGATATACATGATTTGACCATCCTATGTTAATGATCGATCGTGACTTTTTCCATGACCACCAATTGTAATTTCAGTGTAGATAATAAGAATTATTCCATAAATATTTGTATTATTAAATTTTTGTAGTATTTCTTCCTCATTTAGCATATAGATTCAACATTTTTTATATTGGTAAATCCTCAGCTGAAGCCGGGTATGTATCTTCAGCTATCTTGGAGTGTGTATACGTTTGGTCCTCGCTTGTTCCTCTTGCGTCCGGAGAATATGCGGTTGAATGAGCTAGTCTGGTTGACCAGTTCGGAGCGTGCGAGAGATTCAAAGTTAGTACGTCTTAAAAATTCAAACCTGTCGAGTTTTATTGGTTTATCTTTCTGTTTCCTATAGAGAGACAAAGTAAAAGCATTAGATTGCAGGATGGCGGACGTCCCAAGAACAGGTCCACGAATGCATAACAATAGGTTACTACAAAACCCAAACAGTTTTTTTTTTGTATTTTCAGCTGAAGACGGGTATGTAGCTTCAGCTATGTTGGAGTGTGTACAAGTTGGTTCCTCCCTAGATCATCTCGTGCGAGGAGAATGATGCGGTCGAATGAGCTTGTTTCGTTGACTATAGCCTATGAGAATCAAAGTTATCATGTCTAAAAGATTCAAAACTTTCCAATATCTTTGGTTTATTTGCTGTTCAGCAGAGACAAAAATCACAGATCGCTTGGTGACGGACGTTCGGAAGAGGTCTATGAACCGAAAGCAGTAAGTACGTAACCCAAAAAGGGTGGTCAGAAGTCAGAATACCCTTTTTGGGTGGTCCCAAGTCGGCTATGCGTTCTAGCAACAGCGCCCTTTTGGAGGTGTGGTTTCCCGCCCCTGAATTCTTCGTTGCTCTCACGCCCTTGCAAGCGTTCGCAAGGGCTCGCATGAGCTCGCCGAAAAAAATTTCCCCTCGGCGCTCAGACTGCCGCACCGTACCTGGCCGTCGTCCCCCAGCCCTCTAACGGAACGCTCACTTACCTAAGTGCGAAGTGCTGAAGTGCATCGGCGCCAGCGGCGGTAGTCTCCCGCCGCACGTGGAGTCGACGCATTGGCACGTTAGACTGACAGCACGTGCTGAAGCCATCATGAACTTCATCAGCGAGACGCAGGTGACGCTTGGAATCCTGCTTCTGCGCGTTCTCGTATGGCGACCGTATGCCTGCCGCTGCTGCTGCTGCTGCTGCTGCTGCTGCTGCTGCTTCTGCTTTTGCTGCTTCTTCTGCTGCTGCTACTGCCACTTCTACTGCAGCAGCAGAAGCGGTAGCGGCTGCTGCTGCTGCTGCTGCTGCTGCTGCTCGTGCTGCAGCAGCAGCAGCAGCAGCTGCTGCTGCTGTATCCGGTCACGTCTGCGGCAGCTGCGCGGCGGTGGTGGTGCTGATGGTCGAGGCAGTGATGCTGGTGCTGCTGCTACTGCTGCTTGTGCTGGCGTTCGTGCTGGTGCTGCTGTTGCTGCTTCTGCTGCTCCAGCTGCTTCTGCTGCTGCAGTTGCTGCTGGTGGTGGTGCTGGTGCTGCTACTGCTGTGTTTGCTGCTGCTGCTGCTGCTGTTTAGGCTGCTGGTGCTGTTGGTGCTTGTGCTGGTGGTGCTGGTGCTGGTGGTGCTGGTGCTGTTGCTTCTGCTGCTGGTGTGTGAGTGTGTGTGTGTGTGTGTGTGTGTGTGTGTGTGT
>SZWC01004656.1:88363-128848 GCA_023375785.1 Penium margaritaceum
GCGGTGCCCATAGTCGAAAACGAGATGACATCGGTGCCCAAAGTCGGAAACGAAGTGACGGCGGTGCCCATAGTCGAAAACGAGATGACATCGATGCCCATGATTTTCAAGGAGCGTGCGAAAACGGAATATAATGACAACTGTGCCCAGTATTCGCCCGAGGTATTCAATCGTCTTCGACTTGCATGTCGTAAACAAACCTCGAATGTGGACAGCCTGTCTTGGCAGCCTATGGTTCGTTTTGTCGTGTTCCGTTCTGCGGCAGGGAATTCGTACAACATCGACTCATGCATGTGGACAGATTCTGGTGCGTTGTAGCAGACGTTTGCGCGTCGCTCGGAGCAGGTCTTTTTTATCGCCAATGAATGCTCGCCGAAAGGACACTGCCAGGTCCACGGTGGAATTTGCCGATGCCGCGCGCACCTAAACCCGATGTCGGCGGCAGGTGCCGACGTCTACTGACGATGACGCGAAGAGGTTCATCAAGTGACCCGCTTTTTGTACCGGTTTGCACGATGAACCGGTCCTTTGCCGTGCGTTCAAGGTGCTTCCCCGATAGTAAAATGCGCTCAGTTCACTGCCACTACCGAAGTTTGACGACCACGTTCGCAGGTCATGGACAACGACGCCCGTCGAAATGGCCTGGCACATCAGGGATGGGGTACTCCCTTGGAGGATCCTGTAGCCGTACACCAGGCATGGGTGGCATTGAAGGAGGCGTGGGACCGCTATGTCGCACGCAACGCAAGGTTGGGCTACATTGTACCACCATGGGTCGAGACTCCGGTTTCTCCGTACCATATGGCCTGGGTTTTGGGAGTGCCCATGCCAAGTACCAGGCCGCTCAACTGTCCCGACCCATGGGAGCCGTGGATATGGTCGGAGCCACCGAGTCCATCATGAGGAATCCATGGTAATGCCGTCGACAACTTTGGGCATGTGAGATTTATTGTAGTGAGAGTACTGGGTGTATGAGTATTATTCCACTGACATGTTTGGGCATCTGAGCTATTTTCCATGCAGAACATTGGGTATGGCAGATGTATTTCTTGGGGAATTCTGGGCACCCGAGAATTATTTTAATGACATTCATGGGCATGCGAGGTATTTTCCATTGACGACAATGGGCATAGCAGATATATAAAACAGACAGATGTGGGTACATAACACATTTTTGCCCGAAAGCAATGGGCACGTTGTGTTCATGTGAAGTACATTTGAGGGCATAAAGTTGTACTTTCATTGTCAACGTATGGCACATGCGAAATAAAGTATGGGCACAATTGTCTTAATATTCAGACGATAATGGGCATGGATGTCTTTTTCTTATCCAAAGTATGGACATAATTGAATTATTTCACGGAGAATCGTGGGTATGAAAGTAATAATGAAGGAGGTACTACCCAATCCACGCTAGATCTAACCACTTCGGATCCAGTACACTGCACAGCCATAGCCAGGTGCACAAGTCACAACCACAACCCTGACGTCCCTGACATCCCAGTGCATCATAGAAGATGTCCTCATCGGTATGAACCGTGTGGACAGTGTCGTCTCCTCCCTCGTACAAGACATCGTCCCATTCACTCTCCTCTGCTTGTGCTACACTTGTGTAGGCATCCAGTTGACATGTGTCGTGTGTTGCTGGACAATGCCACATTGGCACATATCTTGTTGTTCTTGGCGGCAACAGATAGGAATACAGTTTCTGACACATTAGTGTCCCACCAACTCCCATGAGGAAGATGATAGTGAAGTCTGCTTGTTCACATGAACTCATCTTCCGGTTCTTTGAAACAACTGACGCAAAGAGAACAAAATGAACTTGTTCATAGCATATATGTACACTACGGAACTCCTTCAGGGACATTCACTGCATATCATTTTAAGGCCACTAATGTGCACTAAAATTACAGAACACCATTATGCAGTACTACATCAAGGCAACAAAGGGCACTTGGAGACACAAATATTGGGAATTCATGTCGTTCATGGAATTTTTTTGGCAATGGAAACATGGACTTCAGTGACTAGCAAATGTTCAGTACAGCACATGCTCACTGCTCCATGCAGTAACAAGTCCAACAATTGTCCCAACACATGTACCATCCCAGAGTAAAGTGCAAGGAAACACTACTCTAAGGCAGAGGTGCAATCAGGGGCCACTTGTAATCTGGCCTGCACCTCCCTGGTCTCGAACGGTGCTACGTCGGCTCTGCAAAGGACACACAAGGGTATGAGTTAATAAGTGGAATAGGAACATGAGTGAAAGGATGGAGAACACTTAGCGTGAATGAACAAACGATGGCCAGCGGGTCCACCTTCAACAGCTGCGCAAATGAACACACGGGATGAGACACAAAGTAGGAAGGAAACGGTGCGGATAACAAGTGTAAACGACAACAACACCTTGCGGACGTACCTCGGCCACATAACCAGGAAACATGCTCCATGACTCGGACTTCTTTCCGTACATCTTCTCCAGGCACGCCTTTTTCGCGCGGTACAAGGTGGTGTACGGTATCTTAGTGTTGCTGACCTTCGTCACGACCGCCTGCAGTGCCTTTGCAGAAGCAGAAGGGTCCTTGGCGAGGGTACCTTGAATGTGCCGGACCACCCACCGCGTGGTGCGCACTGGGTTGCCCCGGGAGACTCGAGGATCACAGAGGTGGCCATCTGTGAAGGACGTGATGTTGTAAGCACTGGACTTTTTGCTGTACCCCGCACGTACAACCCACGAGCACTTCTTGGTGGCGTACTGCTTGCACCGCACCACAAAACGCATGGGGTCGCTTTTGAGCCACCTGAGGGACATGCGGTTTACCACCGCATATTCTTCCACGGCAGCCTTGCATGCTGCCATAGTGTCAAAGGAAGAGCTGCCCGGGAAGTCGACTTCTGCTTTCCGCTTCCTTCTGCTTGCAGGATCGGGTTTCGGCTTCGCGATGTTATCGGACACAGCCTTCGCCATGGCGTCGGCTGCCCGTGCCTCATCGTCGGAGCCGTGGGGCAGGCCCTTGGTAGAGTGCACACGACCACCTACACGCGACATCCGCATTGGACCCTGACTTTCACGGCGTACAGCCCCGTCCGCTGCTGTGCGGGCTGCATCCTCGTCGTCGTGAGAAGTCTGTTGCGTCAAGCAAGGTTCGTCAGTGTCGTCGAGGTCGCAGTCGTCGGGTGGGAACCACGAAGACGTGATAGGTCCACCACGTCTCTGGTACGTGTTCTCCGCCATCGCACGGCAACATGGGCATGTAGTGCATAAAACATGGCTGTAAACAACATTCGTGCCTGCAATCGTCTCCCATGTGCGGTGCATGAAGCCATTGTGAGGGTGTGCAACAGCATCGACGACGAACTGCACCGCAATGGCCAGCAATCCGACACCCCCCGACGACGCGCAAGCCTGGGACCAAGAAAAGTATTTTTCAGGCTTACGTCTGAGAAACAGCCGTGTGAATCGCATGGACCACCTGAGTGATATGCGGGGCATTGCGACGCGGGAGATCAGTGGAACGTCCAACGCGACAAGCTGTGAATACGTGGAAGGAATCCGCTGCATGACTAGGACGCGTTTCCGATGGTCGTATTTGCGAACCAGGAAACTTCAACGAACCGTTCGTGTACACAATACCATGACGCAATGAGGCATACCGTGACCAGGTCTTACGTAGAAGCGGAATCCGTGTGACATTATGTGAACACACCCATGAATAAAGCTCGGGAGCAGTGTCAAACCATGTCCATCGGTTTTCATATTACTAGTACGGCCGCCGACAAAACGGCACAAAGTCGTGCGATAATCCACGTTAAAATGAAATACTAATTTGTTGAAACCATGAAATAAATACCAATCGTGCCCATGACGAGCAATAACCGGGGGCACAGTTGTCATGTCGGTTTTCACTATGGGCATCGATGTCATCTCGTTTTCGACTATGGGCACCGCAGTCACTTCGTTTCCGACTATGGGCACCATTGTCGGTTCGTTTTTTACTATGGGCACCGAAGCTTTTTCTGGCGAAACGATGGGTATATAACTACTCCGTCCTAGTAAAAAACGATCCGCACGCGGTGTCCAGAGTCAAAAACGGAAAACATGCACTGTCCATAGTCGAAAACGACAAGACATCAGTGCCCATGTTGTTCGAGCAAAAACGAAAAAAAGACAACCGTACTCACGCCCTCGAAGTCGGACTTCACCGACTTGGAGGGCGAAGTGGGCGACGCTGACACTGGCATCGCCGATGGCAGTAGTAACGCGACTTTTGGAGGTCGCAAGTGCGAACTCCAAAAGTCACGACAGAGTGCGCAGCATCTCGCAATCCCTCCCCCCCCAATGTCCGACAAACCCCCTACTGTAACTAGGGGATTCGGTTTGTTTTTTAACTTGCCCGGGCATCTGCCGGGCCCCGCAGTAGCGGGGCCCGGCAGATTCCCTTTCTTCTCTCACACGTGTGTTGCATGTCACAAACGCCCCCCCAAATATACAATAAACCCCCTAGTTACACCAGAGGGTTTGGGTTTTATTTTTTTACTGGCCCGGGCATCTGCCGGGCCTCGCGGGGCCCAGCAGATTCCCTTTCTTCTCTCACACCTGCGCCGCATGTCGCAACCCCCCCACCCCAAATAACAGACGTACTCCTAGTTACACTCGGGGGTTTGGGTGTTACTTTATTCTTTGTCCGGGCATGTGCCGGGCCCTACAGTAGCGGGGCCCGGCACATGCCCAGCGTGCGCCGCATCCTGCAACCCCCCCAAACCTACGACAAACCCCCTAGTTTGAATGGGGAGTTTGTTAGGGTCATCGCGAGCTCGTAGGGAGGTTTCGGTGAGAAACTCCTCTTGTGAGCTCGCGATGACCGGCGAAGCTCGAAGTCAAAAACCATATCAAATGTGATACATACATGAAATACAAATCAACCGTGCCCGTTTTCGCTCGCGCGACAAAAAACATGGGAACCGCTGTCATGTTGTTTCCAGGTATTGACAGCGCGTGTTTTCCATTTTCGACTCCGGACACCGCGTGCGTATCGTTTTTGACTATGAACACGATTGATCTATCGACCAAAACGATGGACATATTACAACTCTGTCCAATTTTTTTGGCAGCGCTGACCCCCACGCATGACGCGAGGAGGTGAGTGGCAAACCGCGTACGACACCTGCGTGCTACGACGCACACTGCAACGCCACCCTGGTACAGTGACATGCACCAACACGCAGCAGTAGCAGGATGCAACAGCGGCAGCCACAGGCAACGGTACCGAGCAGTGGCAGCAGCAGCCAACAGTAGTTGAGTGCAGCAGTAGCACGAGGGAGAAACAGCAGCTTGCAGCAACCCGCAGCAGTAGCAGCCCGCAGCAGTAGCAGCCCGCAGCAGTAGTTTGCAGCAATAGTAGCCCGCAACAATAGCCCGTAGCAGCAGCCTATAGCAGTAGCCCGCAATAGCAGCAAGTAGCAGCGATAGCAAGCACCAGCTGTAGCAGCGTGCAGCAGCAGCAGCAAGCTATAGCAGCCGTAGTAACGAGCCGCAACAGCAGCCAGCAACAGCACCAGCAACAAGCAGCTGCCGGCAACAGCTAGCAGCGGCAGCTGCTGCTCGCTGCCTACAGCAAGCAAGTAGCGATCAGCAGCCCACTGCTGCCTGCAAGTAGTAGCGTGCTGCCAACGAGCAGCAGCTCGCTGCTCGCAGCATATAGCGGGCAGCTGCACGCTATGACAGACGAAAGAGGGGGAAAAAACCCAAGCCTACTAGCTTTGCTCCCACGACCGCGGTAGCTTTGTTTGTTGCTACAGCAGCCATAGTAGTCGCAGCAGCCCGCAATAGCAGCAATTTCTGCTGCAGTTTCAGCCACAGTAGCAGCAGCAATAGCAGCTACAACAACAGTAGCAGCTGCAATTGCAGCAGAAGCAGCAGCAGCAGCAAGAGGAGCAGCACCAATAGCAGCTGTAGCAGCAGCAGCAGCAACATCAGCTGTAGTAGCGGCCCCAACAACTACCACTACTGATGTCAGCATCCCGCTGCTGACGTCACTACTGATGTCACTACTAACATCATCAATTCAAGAAAAAAACAAAAAAAGGGGGCAAGAGAAGGGGGAAGAAAACCTAAGGGTGGGCAGGACGTCCACCACCCTCAACTGGCGTTACTACTGATGTGAGCAACAACAAAAAAAAACAAAACAAAGGGGCATCAAACCATGGATGGTAGCCCCACTGGGGAGGAGTCCTCTTCTGTTGGGGGGACCCCCACCCCCCCTTTCTTACAATGGCTACAGCAGCAGCAATAGCTGCAGCAGTAGCAGCAACAGCAATAGTATCAGCAGCAATAGCAGAAGCAGTAGTAGCCGTAACACCACCACCAACAACAACAATAGGAGCAGGAGGAGCAGCAGGAGCACTAGCAATAGCGGGAGCAACAATAGTGGCAACAATAGCAGAAGCAGTAGTAGAAGCAGTAGTAGCAGCGATAGCAGCCCTCTGGCGTCGTTGGCGATGACCCTGACTCCCTCGGTGCTCTTCAGCAACAGCTCGCCGCCCTGTCGCAGCAGCTTGCAACACTGCAGCCATTGGTCTCTCAGACTGTCGCCAGTGTGCCGCCATCCTTCATCCCTCTAGGGTACACCAACCCAGTTGTGTCTGTTGCCACGGAATACGTGGCACAGCAGCAGACTCAGCGCCCGCGGCAGATAGTGACCTCCGTCCTTGGCCCCACTCTGGGTGCCGGCCGTAGGCAAAAGCACATTGAGACGCCGCCGCCGCCGCTTCAGGCCGGCGAGTAGTTCTGGAGCAGGGAGCTCAGCTTCCGGATCTGGGCACAGGGTGAGGGCCTGTGGGCATACTACAACTTACAGTATGACGCCACACTGGCCGATGAGTTATATGTTGATGGTCGTGCCGTCCGTGCTCTCGTCCCTGTCGCCCTTCCGGCTTCCCGCCTCGCCCTCGAGCCCTTCTTAGGCGACTTCACCGCGGACGCCACCCCAAACCCTGCACGCGCGTGGCACGTCCTCACTCGTCCCCATTTCCTGTCTAGCGAGGCTGAGACCAGCCGCCTGCTGAGGGAGTTCAACTCCCTACACTTGGGGGAGACCGAGACGGTCTCCTCCTACTGGCAACGGGTGGAGGACATCCTTCGTTGCCTTGGGACATCTGCCCCACCCCCTCTGGCCGTGCTCCTCACCATCAAGCGCGGTGCCACCGCCGCATACGCGGACATCTTCATCTACGATGTCCTCTCCACCATGGCGGCCCAGGGCACCCTCATTCCCTAGGCATACGAGCTCTTCCTCCGGAATGAGGAAGCTCGTCTTGAGTCCCACCTCCAGCGCACAGAGGCTCTCGCCTCCCCTGCCGTCGTCTTCGTGGTCGTCGCCTCCTCTGTCACGGCTACCTCACCATTGTCAGGGATGAAGAAGCGTCGAAACAAGAAAGGCAAGGTTCAGCAACAGCAGCAAGAGCGGCCGTCGACCGGGTCCATTGTTGGAGGCTCGGTCTGCCACAACTGCGGCGAGCCCAGGCACGGGTGGTACATGTGCCCTCTGCCGACGGACAAGGCGCGCGTCATTGCCACCATGCATCGCCAGCGGGAGCGCCGTCTCGCCTCTATCGCCGTAGCTGTCACGGACTCTGACACTTCGGCCTCATCTAGAAGCTCCACCACTCCGGTTGCTTCGCAAGTCCAGTCGACACCACACGTAGCAGTCGGCGCCGACACAGTCCTCCTTCTACCCGGGCTCCGGCGCCATCACCCCGCACTCCGTCTACACTCCCAGGTCGTCCTCTCGTGAGCGTCAGTTGGAGGAGTTCATCGCGCTCCAGCTCGGCTTGCCTCGCCCTTCTCCCCAAGGAAGTACGAGTTGCATCACTTCCTGCTCTCTTGCCCAGCCCTAAATGACTGAGAATGAGCTACGGTCGTTTCCTCGTCTGTCTCATCTTCCCCCATGGCCTCCGCTACCCCTTCCCATGACGACGTTACATGGCTTGATGATTGGTAGTCTCAGTTTGTGCCTCCTTCCACCGTGTCCACGTCCCTTGCTTGCTGCCATGTGACAGTTAGCGATCTGGCGACCTCGGTCCAGGACCCTGCCAAGACCTGGATCAACGACTCCGGGGCCACGCATCACATTTCAGCCTCTTGTGAGGCCTTTAGTATGCTCGGTCCTGTTGGCGATGTCTCCGGTGTCCGGACAGGCTCCGGACAGGTGTTGCCTGTCCGTGGTGTTGGCGTCATTTGTTTTTGTGGTCCTTCTGGTGACGTCTTTCTGACTGATGTCCTCTTCGTCCCTGGTCTCGAGCTCAGCCTCCTTTCCGTCATTGCCCTTGACCGCATGAGCATGGACGTTGTGCACTCGCGTGGTATTGGCACTATGTCCCTGCGCCCGTCTGGTCTTGTCCAACTGCACCACCCGTGGCAACCTGTGGCATGTACCTCGCCTCTCCTCCTCTCCTTTTGTCTCCTCCCCGTCAGCTGCCACAGGCCATGTGTTTGTCACCAGTATACTTTCTCCTCAGCATACTCGCCTCTTGCACCGTCGCCTCTGCCACGTCCACTCTGCTGCCGTAGATAGCATGTTCGGCACCCAGCCGGCCAAGGGCCTTGACCCGGAGACTTTCCCCCTCCTGTGCCCCATCGAGTGCATTGATTGCGCTGAAGGGAAAATGCACTAGTCCACGTACCCTTTGTCTTCCTCCCAGGTGTCCGCCCCTCTCGACCTTGTCCATTTTGACGTCATGGGTCCTCTCCGCACGGAGTCCGACGGTGAGCACGGCCGTTATGTCCTCACCCTCACCGATGATTATTCTCGCTACCGCTGGGTCTTCTGCCTCTGGCAAAAGAGCGATTGTGAGGGCTCTTTTGCCATTCAAGACTGGCTTGTCCTCTTTGAGCATGAGTGTGGCCAGTCTCCTTGCCGCTTTCGCTCTGATCACGGTGGTGAGTATATGGGTGAGGCCACGACCTTTCTCCCCTCCGGCGGGATCCACCATGAGACATCCGCGCCCTACACACCCAGCGTCCTACACGCCCAGAACGGTGTCTCCAAAAGGGGGAACCCAACCATGCCTGACGCCGTCCGCACCATGTAGGTCGAGTCTGGTCTCTCCGACGGCTTCTACTTTGAAGCCATGGCCTATATGACCTGGGTCTGGAACTAGATTCTCCACGGGTCCCTTCCCCGCAAGTCCACGCCGTACCAGCATTGGTGCGGTCAGCGCGCTGACCTCCGCCCGGCTCGCGTCTCGAGCTGCGTGGCCATTATGTGGTTGCCCGCCCCGCAGCAGGGCGGCAAGCTCACCCCCCGCGGACGTCCCTACACCATCCTCGGTGTCTCTCGTCAGTCGAAGGCCTGGCGCTTCTGGGATCCCTCCCGGTAGTACATCGTCAAGTCCCGGGATGCCCTCTTCTTCGAGGACCTGTTTCCTCGCGACCTCATTCGCTCCTTCTCGTCCCTATCTATCTCGTCGCATGGGGGAGTTGTGAGTCCGTCCTCTCTCTTGCCGCTTCTTGGTGACACATCCCTTACTCCCTCTAAGCCGACAGCCCCAGTCGTGTCCGCTGGTCCCTCTGGGCGAGCAGCTCCAGTTGCGTCCACTGGTCCCTCTGGGCCGTCCGCCCCTATCGCGTCCGCTGGTCCCTTTGGGCCGACAGCCCCAGTCGCGTCTGCTAGTCCCTACGGGCCGGCAGTCCAAGTCGCATCCGCCGAACTCTCTGGGCCGGTAGCCCCAGTCGCGTCCGCTGGTCCCTCCGGGAGAGCTGCCTCGGTTGCGTCCGCTGGACCCTCGAGGCCAGTAGCCCCAGTCGCATTGCTGGTCCCTCCACGCCGGCAGCCCCAGTCGCATCCGCCAAACCCTCCAGGCCGACAGCCCTAGTCGCGTCTACCAGTCCCTTCGGACCGGCAGCCCCAGTTGCGTCCGCTGGCCCCTCCGGGCTAGCAGCTCCAATCGCGCCCGCTGGCCCCTCCGAGCCAGCATCACCGATCACATCCGTCGGCCCCTCCGGGCCAGCAACACCGTGCGTCTCCATTGGCCCGTCAGACTCAGTGCCATCGCCTGTCCTGCCATGCTACACACATGGCCCAGGCGGCAGCCTCCGACCCAGACCGTCGGTGAGCGCGTAGACCGTCACACCGCGCTCCGTGGCGCCTCGACCCCCTGTGGCCCCACGTGTCGCCTCCACTCCCACAATCGTGAGTGGGGACCCTGGCACCAAGGTCCTCTGCTTGACCACCTCGGCCATCATTGCAGACCTTCACCCGGGCTCCGCACTGGGCTACACCATGCTTCATCACGAGCATCGGCACACTGTCGTGGCTGCACTTGCGCGCATCCCACCTGGGGCTCGAGATGCACACGCTCTCTCAGTCCGCTCCACAGCACATCCGGAGGACCTAGCCACCCTACGCGAGGCACGAGCCTTTCCTGACGCAGCATACTGGGATGCTGCCTGCGCCGATGAGCTTTCCGCTATCCGACAGCACCATGTGTACGACCTCGTCGACCTTCCTCCAGGTTGGAAGGCCATCGGCTCCAAGTGGGTCTTTCGGCGCAGGTGGAAGCCCGACGGGTCCTTGGACAAGTGCAAAGCCCGCCTTACAGCCAAGGGGTTTGCCCAGATTCTTGGGGTGGACTACAACCAGATTTTTGCCCCAGTTGGCCTGTTCTCCAGTAACTGGGCGCTCTTCAGCCTAGACGCCCAACATGGGTGGGAGCTGCATCAGATGGATATGAGCAACACCTTTCTACATGGTTCACTGGAGGGTGAGGAGCTCTACGTGGTGAAGCCCCCAGGCTTCGACGATGGCACTGGGAGAGTTTGGCGATTGCGTAAAGCCCTATATGGCCTGAAGCAGTTGCCTTAGTGGTGGAACCAAGAAATCAGCAGCACGCTTGGTAGGCTCCAACGCAGCACCGCTGACCCCGCGTTGTTTGTTAGTCCGCGAGGCCAGACTTTTGCTACTGTTCTGGTTTACGTCGACGATCTACTCATTGCGTCTCCAGACACGGCTGCCATCCACCGTGTCAAGGACTTGCTGTACGCCGCCTACTAGATGAAGGATCTTGGATCTGCCAGAGTCTTCTAGGGCATGGAGCTTGAGCACGGTCGCTCCTAGGGAGTCCTGCACATCCACCAGGCCACCTATGTGTAGATGCTGTCCACATGCTTTGCGGAGGACCTCCCACTCGTGCCGAGCGTATCCTCACCCATGTCATCCGACGGTCACGTGAAGCTGAAGAGTACTGACCCAGCTGTTGTGGGGGAGCCAGTTGACGTGACTACATACCTGCGAGTCATCGGGTCACAGATGTTCCTTGCGACGAGGACGCGCCCAAACACTGCGTTTGCCGTGAACCTCCTGGCCCAGGTTTCTCACAAGCCGCGTCACCTCCACTACGAGGCCGCGATCCGAGTGTTGCGCTATGTCGTGTCAACTCCTCAGCAAGGTCTCATGCTCTGCCGTCAACCGTCTGTTATCACGGTGGGCTACACCAACAGTGCCTGGGCCGGCAGTCCGGACAGTAAGAGTCGCACAGGCTCGATCTTTCGGATTGGCGGCACAGCTGTGTCCTAGCGCAATGGCAAGCAGGGGTGTATTACAGGCAGCACTGTTGAGGCTGAGTACGTTGGTCTTGGGTCAGGCGCATGTGAGAGTGTGTGGTTGCGTCGTCTGTTGTCCGAGTTGCGTCAGTTTGTCGCATCCATCACGTTGCATTGTGATAATGAGAGTGCCATGGCCATTGCCGACAATGATGGCGTGCATCACACACGTTCAAAGCACATCAACGTTGAGTATCACTATGTGCATTTGTTGTTGCATGTCGGCAGCATCAGCATCGTGTGGGTTGTAACAACACGGCAGTTGGCTGACTTCTTGACCAAATAACTGAAGCGCGACTCATTCAAGAAGGATGTGAGTTCAGTCGGCATGCGTCCGTGAGTGACTCTCTCTGTCATTGCTTGCGTTTCTGCTTGGCCTGGGGGAGTTTGGTCGTTGACTGTGTCTGTGCCAGCACATGTGCACTACGCCTGTGAGTTATGGGGGAGTGTTCATTTTCGTGCGTCTCTCATTGTTCTCTGTTGTTTCCTCTCGGCTTGTGTACATTAGCGTGCAGATGACTGGTGGCGAGACTTGACGCCCCTGGAGTGTCGCTCGGTGGAGCCAACGCACGCTGAGGCCCACTCACCCTTCGCTAGAGCCTCCTCCCTTTGGCGATGCGCTCAGCTCCATCAGGAGGCCTTCTTGGCGGTCGGGCCGCCGGCGGTCACTGCCACTGCAGATGTTTTTTGCATGCACCTAGCGCTGTGTCTTGTTGTGGCATTGCGTCTGTAGCATCATGCAATGCCTAGGGTCCATGTCTCCTGCTGTATGGCCCTGTTTTGCATCGCTGACTACCATAGGCACTGCCTGGGTTCAGGCAGCCATAACTCCTTGCTGTTGTTTTTCTTGCTAATTCTGACCGCACGACTGCGTTTGCAGCGTCGGTATTATGGTATGGTCCAGTTTTCAGGCAAAACGGACGGCGCCCGGGTTTTGGGCTGTCGAGCGTCTAGCAGGGCTCATCGAGAAAACCATGCCTGCCAGAAAACAGGTCTAGGTCTATTTTCTGATCGGCTGGTTAGCTGAGAATTAAGTTCTACACTAGTGGGGGGGAGCCAGAACTTGGAGGGGTCTCTTATTCTTGCTCATTCTTTATTCCTAATCAGTCACTTTCAGTTTTCAGCTGCTTTCTAGTGCTAACACTGGCGCGCGCGTTTCTGAGTAACAAACCCAAAGCTTCCAGACTTGGACTGTAGAGCAGCAGATTGAGGTGGAAGCAGCCTTAAGCAACGAGCGTGGAAGCCCACACGGCTCATCAACAACGCCGCTGCCCCAACCTGCTGCCTAGGTTTTCAAGCTAAAATGACAAGGAAAGTTGGTCGGAAAACAATGCTAGAGGTAGGATGCCATGGCACGAAGCGTTCATGCTAGAGATTGAGTCCCACAAAAATGGCTAGTGACAAGTGACATTATTGTTCAATGCATGCAACGAGGTACGGAGCGAGCGAGCGGCGAGCTCAACATTGCCCGCAATCCTCGTTGCTCCAGCTGGAAACCTTTCTAAAGCACAGGTTGGGACAGTTTTGTTGTTGATGCTGCGTGTGGACTTCCACGCTCGTTTCTTAGTTTACTGCCCCCTCAGTCTGCCACATAGAGTCCAGGTCTGAATGCTCTCTGTTTGTTTTTTAGAGATGTGCACGCTAGTGTTAGCGCTAGAAAGCAGGCAAAAACCGGAAGTGACTGATTAAGAAAACAAGAATGAGCAGCAATGGGAGAACCCTCCATATTCTTGCTCCCCCCAGCTCTACAGAGCTTGTTACTCAGTTTGTAAGCCAATTAAAAAAGACCTATTTTCTGGCAAGCAGGTTTTCTCAGTGAGCCCTGCCAAACGGCCGACCGACGAATCCCGAGCGTCGTCCGTTTTGCCTGAAAATTGGACCATACCATAATGTGCACAGTGTGAACGCAGTCATGCGGTCAAAATCAGCTAGAAACATAACAATGAGGAGTTATGGCTACCTCAACGGAGGCAGTGTCTGCGCTAATCCCTTGTACCAATAGTGCCACAAAATCATGAAACGTGGACCCTAGGCATGACATAGCGTTGCGACTGCAACAGTGCAGTCAAACACGGCGCTCGATGTGTGCAGGCAGCATCTGCAGCGACTGTGCGTGCCAGCGGCACGATTTCCAAGGAGGTCTTCCAATGGAGCTGAGCACAAAGGAGGGAGGAGGCTCCAGCAAATTGCATGTGCCGCCTTAGCGCGCATCGGCTCCACCGGACGACACTCCATCAGCGTCGGGTCTCGTCGTCAGTCATCTGCACGCTGATGTACACAAGCCCAAAGGACACAATAGAGTATGAGTGAGAGATGTGAGACAAAAACCAACAATCCCCCATGACTCATAGGCGCAGTGCACATGACGCACAGAGAGCATAGAGACCAAGTGGACTCGGCGAGAGAGAACCTCACGGATGCACACCGACTGCACTCACAGCCTTCTTGAACGAGTAACGCGTTAGTGCCTTGGTCAAAAAATCAGCCAACAACGGTGTTGTCTCAACCCACACAATGCTGATGCTTCCGTCATGCAACGACAAACACACATGGTGATACCTGACATTGGCGTGCTTTATGTGAGTGCAATGCACGCCGTCATTGTGTGCAATGGCCATGGCACTTTCATTCTCACAGTGTAATGTGATGGATGGGACTGCCTGACACTACTCGGACAATGGGCGGCGCAACCACACGCTTTCACAAGCACCAGATTCGAGAGCAACATACTCAGCATCAACATTGCTACGTGCAATCCAGCCTTGCTTGCCACTGCTCCAGGATATAGCCGTTCCACCAACAAGGAAGATCCAGCCAATACGAATCTTACCGTCAGGACTGCCCGCCCAATCACTGTCAATGTATCTTGTTGCCACAACAGATGGCTGTCGATGGAACATGAGGCCTTGCCGTGGGGAGGAGAAGACATAGCTGAGTACTTGGATCGCGACCTCAAAGTGGAGGTGACGCAGCTCCTAAGAGAATTGTGCCAGGAGGATGATAGCGAACGCAATGTCTGGGCGCGTCGTCATCGCCAGGAACATCAGTGACCCGATGACGTGCAAATACGTGGTCACGTCCACTGGCTCCACCACCATGGCTGGATCAGAGCTCTTGAGCCATGTCTCACCATTAGGCGACATGGGTGACGATGCTCTCGGCGCGAGGGGCAGGTCCTCAACGAAGCACCCAGACAAGGTCTGGACATACGCGCCGTGATGGACATACAGAGGCCCACACAGCGATCGTGCTCAAGCTCCATGCCCATAAAGACTCATATTGATCCGAGGTCCTTCATCTTGTAGGCAGCGTGCATTAGGTCCTTGACCCGCTGGATACCAAATTGTTGTCGGCGCTGCGATGACCAGGTTGCAGACATAGACCTGCATAGCAATGAGGGTTTGACCTCGCGGACTGATGAACAGCACAGGGTCGGCAGAGCTACAAAGGAGGCCGCCGCTAAGAAGCGTACAAATGATCTCCTGGTTCAAGTAGCGCAGTGACTGTTTCAAGCCATAGAGGGCCTTTTGCACCTTCCAGACGTTGCCGGAACCATCATCAAAGCCTGGGGATTGCACCATGTAGAGCTCCTCGCCCTCCAGTGAGCCATGGAGAAAGGCGTTGCTCATATCCATCTCATGCAATTCCCACCCAAGTTAGGCAACCAGGCTAAACAACCCCTGATTGGTGGAGAACTGACCGACCGTAGCAAAATCTCATCATAGTTGATCCCAGGGACCTAAGCGAACCCCTTGGTTGTGAGACGGTCATTGTACTTGTCCAGGGACCCGTCTAGCTTCCATTTTTGCCGGAGAACCCACTTGGTGCCGATAGCCTTACGACCGGGGGGAGGTCTACGAGCTCATAGACGTGATGTTGCCAAACGGCGGCAAGCTTGTCGGTGCATGCAGCCTTCGATTGAGCGGCCTTGGGAGACGCCCGAGCCTCACGTAGGGTGGTTGGATCCTTTGTCGCTCCGTGGGACGGAGAGAGGTCATGGGCGTCCCGTGCCCCTAGTTGCATCCTTGTGAGCGTTGCCGCAACTGCATACCGGTACTCCTGATGGAGCAAGGCATAGCCCAAAGCTGACCCTGGATGTAGGTCAGTGATGACTGACAGTGTGGCCAAGCCAAGTCAAGTGCCTAAGTGCCAGGGTCCCCACTCACGACTGTGGAAGTGGGTCTGACATGAGGTGAGGAGCCTTGTGGGATGATAGGGGGTCGTGGTGCGAGAGGACGTGAGGAGGCTACCTGGGTGCTCATTGTCGGCGTGGATCTAAGGCTCACTAAGGCTACCACTATCGGCTTGGGTCTAAGGCTCCCACCTGGACCACGTGTGTAGCACACCAATACGGATGGGGGAGCCAGCCCCTCAAGGCTGGTGGACACAGACAGAGCAGCAGGCCCTGAGATACTGGCGGACACGGACGACGCAGTCGGCCCTGAGAAGCTGGTGGACACGCACGAGATAACCGGCTCTGTGAGGCTGGAGGACACGGATGGGGCTATCGGCCTTGAGGGCCTGGTAGACACGGACGGGGTGGCAGGACGTGAGGGGCTGGCGGACACGGACGAGGCAGCCGGCCCTGAGGGGCTGGCGGAAACGGACGGGGCAGCCGGCCCTGAGGGGCTAGCGGGCATGGATGGGGCAACCGGCTTTGAGGGGTGGGCGGTCACGGACAGGGCAACCGGTCCTGAGGGGTTGGCGGACACGGACTTGGCAGCCGACCCTTAGAGGCTGGCGGACATAGATGGGGCAGAAGGCCCTGAGGAGCTGGTGGGCATGGACGGAGCATCCGACTCTGAGGGGCTGTTAGGCACAGACAAGGCAACCGGCCCTGAGGGGCTGGCGGACATGGAATGGGCAGCCAGTGCAGACGGACCTGTGGGCGTAGACAATGGAACACCCAGATCCCGCTGCACAGAGGATGGACCCACCAATCCTCTACGCGACGAGAGGAATATCAACATGCCTGAGCGAACGAGGTCGCGGGAAAATAGGTCCTCAAAGAAAAGGGCAAACCGGGACTCGACGATGTAGTACCGTGTGGGATCCCAGAAACGTCACGCCTTCGATTGACGCGAGACGGCAAGGAAGGTGCAGGGACAGCCGCGAGGCTCCAACTTGCCACCCTAGTGTGGGGTAGGAAACCACACGATGGCTATGCAGTCCCAAACCTGGGCTGGACTCACGTCGGCTCGCTCTCCTCACCAGTTCTCGTATGGCGTGGACTGACGCGGAATGGGTCCGTGGGGAATCCGGTTCCAGACCCACGTCATGTAGGTCATGGCCTCAAAATAGAAGCCGTCAGAGATGCCGGATTTGACCCGCATGGTGTGGACGGCGTCGGCCATGGTGCCGTTTCAATAATCAGATACGCCGTTTTGGGCAGGCGTGTAAGGCGCCGACATCTCATGATGGACACCACGGGAGGCAAGGAAGAGTGTGGTCTCCCCCATGAATTCACCCCCGTAATCGGAACGGAAGCGGCAGAGGGGGCGACAACACTCGCGTTCAGCATGGACAATTGAGTCCAGAATGGTGGGAGCGACGTTGCTCTTGTGCTGAAGGCACAAGACCCAACGATAGCAAGAGTAGTCATCCGTAATTGTCAAGACATAACGACCGTGCTTGCTGACAAACTTTATCGAGAGGGGACCCATGACATTGGAGTGGACCAAGTCGAGCAGGGCGGTCGCTCAAGAGGAAGAGAGGGGATAGGTGGAACGGTGCATCTTCCCTGAGCGCAATCAATGCACTCGGTGGGACACGGTAAAGGAAAGGAGGCTGGGTCAAGGCCTGTGGCTGGTTGCGTGCAAAGCATGCTGTGAATAGCGATAGAGTAGACGTGATAAAGGTGACTATGTAGGAGACGTGTGTACTGCGGAGAGAGTATTCTAGTAAAAAACACGTGGCCAGTGTTCACCGATGAGGAGGGGACAGATGTAGAAGCAGACAAGCGTGGTACGTGCCATAAGTTGCCACAGGCAGTGGCATGCAAAACAATACGGCCTGACGGACGTAACAACATAGTACCCATTTCACGTGAGTGAAGAAGGGTTGTGACAAACAGGAGGCTGAGCTCAAGGCCAGGGAAGAAGAGGACATCGGTCACAAAAACATCATAGGCAGAACCGCGGAAATGAATGACGCCAACTCCACGAATGGGTAACACCTGAACAAACCCCGTCCTAACCGTGATGACATTGGTGACCGGACCAAGGACACTAAAGGCGTCACGTGAAGCCGCCATGTGATGTGTGGCCTCGGAGTTGGTGATCCAAGTCTTGGACGGATCCTAGACTGGTGTGGCCAGGTCGCAAACAGTCAAATGGCAATGGGCGACAAATGCTGATGCGATGGACGGAGGTGTAAACCAGAACTGCCAGTCATCCAGCCAGGAGACGTCATCACAAAGAGGAGCCGGGTGGCACGGCAAAGGATGGTGTAGATGAAGATGAAGGACACGACCATAGCACAGAATCTATCATGCAGGGTAGAGAGGGACTAGCGACTACGCAACTCGCACTTCATTGGGGAGGAGGATGAGGAAGGCCGAGGTGAAGTGCGATGAACTGCTCCAGCATACGCTCGTGGGTGGAAGGTGTGATGGAGTAGACCCATTGTGGTGTGATGGCGCTGGAGTCAAGGAAGGAGGAGGAAGATCTTGCTAGAGGCACCGGTGACAAAGGAGGGGGCGCAAACGGCTGCGGAAGATACTACAGTGGAGCCGTTGCGAGCAACGTAGGTGTGGTGGGAGCAGCAACGGAGGGTCACGGCAGTGCTCGCAAGGCGACGCTCGTGCTGGCGATGCATGGTGGCAATGATGCAAGCCTCGTCAGTCAGGAATGGACACGTGTACCAACCATATCCTCATTGGCCACAGTTATGGCAGACGAGGCTTGCCCCGCTGGATCCGCTAGACTGTTGCTCAAGGCCCTTGCCCTTCTTTCCCCTGCACTTCTTCTTACCAAACGGGGTGGCACCGGAAGACGCTGTTGCTGTTAGGATGGCAACACCGACGGAGGCAACCAAAGGAGACGCAAGGGACTCTGTGCAATGGATGTATGACTCGTGACGAGCCTCCTCGATGCAGAGGAAGAGCTTGTATGCCCAGGGCATGAGGGTATCCACGGCAGCCATCGTGGTGAGGAAGTCTTGGGAGTAATGGATGAAGACGTTGAAGAAGGGGTCGGTGGCGCCACGCTTGATAGTCAGAAGCGAAGAGAGAGGGGATGGTACAGCGTCTCCGATGCAACGCAGGATGTCCTCTGTACGCTGCCAATAGGAGGTGATTGTCTCAGTCTCCCCCATGCGGAGGAAGTTGAACTCTCGGATCAGGCGGCTAGTCTCGGCGTCACTAGATAGGTAATGAGGACGCGTAAGTACGTTCCACGCCGCTGCTGGGTCAACGAGAGCGCCAGTGGTGAGGCCGCCAAGGAAGAGCTGAAGGGCGAGACGTGCAGCTAGAGGGGCCACTGGGACGAGGGCACGCACGGTGTGACAAGCGTCATACACTTGGTCGACCTGGGTGGAGTCGAAGGGTAGGACATAGTAGGGCCACCAGCTCTCGCCTTGTGCCAAGATCTAGAAGTAAAGCTTCCAGCTCCAGAACTGGTCTCCAGCCTCAAGCGGCGGCGGCGAGGTTTCGAATTCCTTTGGCTTGCGGCCGGCACCCACAGTGGGGCCTAGAACTGAAGTCACCGTCTGTCTCTGACCCTGGGTGTATTGCTGTGCCAGGTACTACGTGGCATAGGAGACCACATGGCTCGCGTACCCAGGTGGAACAGAAGGTGCCTGCTGATGTTGCTGCTGCTGCTGCTGCTGTTGTTGTAGTTGTTGCGACGGCTACTGATGTTGCTCCTGTGGTTACTATTGTGGCAATGGTGTCGGCAGTGTAGTGCCGCTAGCTATTGTGTTAGTGTTACAAGCTACTGTCGCAAAGCAGCGAGGAGATCTGTCATGCCAGCATGACCTACGATAGAGCCTACGGGGTGTTGGTGTTGTTGTTTCTGTTGTTGTTGCTGCTACTACTATTGTAGCTACCACTACCACTCCTGTTATTACTACTCCTGCTACTGCTGCGGCTGCTATTGTTTCTGTTGCTACCGTTGCTACTGTTGCTACTGCTGCTATTGTTAATATTATAGTGAAGCTATCTACTGCTGTGCTGCTGCAACTATTGTAGATGATGTAGGAAGGGGGATCCTCCAACAGAGGAGGACCCCTCTTCGTTCTCTGCCATGGTGTTTTGTTTCCCATCCTTGTTTCTTTTTTCATCTTGCTGATGTCAGTAATGACGTCAGCCTAGGATGGCTGGCGTCAGCAGCTGTTGCTACGTTATCTGCAGGGTTACTGCTACAATTTTTTTTTCCGACGTCAGTACTTACGTTAGTTGAGGATGGCTGATGTCACCAGCGGCGGTTGTTGAAGCCGGTGCTGTGTGAGCTCCAGAGCAACTGCTGCTGCTATTGCTACTGCCGTTGCTGCTACTTCTGCTGTTGTTGGTCTGCAAATCCAGCTACTATTGCTACAGCTCTTGTTCCAACATCAGCTGTTGTTGCAACCACTGTTGCTGCTCCTACTGCTGGTGGTGTTGTAGTAGCAGCTAGTGCTGTTGCTGCTGCTTTTACCGTTGAGCTGTTGCGTGCTGCTGCGGCTGCTATGGCTACTGTAGCAGTTTTGGTGGTGGCTGCAGCTGCTGCGGGGCCGCTTATAGGGTGGAGGATTTTGTTTTAGTTTCCCTTTTTTCCTTTGTTCGTCATAGTGAGCTCACAGCTCGCTGTTATTCTTATTGTGAGCGGACTGCAGGCAGCTACAATTACTACTACTACAGGCCTCTGCTGCTAATGGCTACTGCTGGCTACTATTCACTGTTGATGCTACTACATCCAGCTGCTGCTGCTGCTCGCTACTAGTGCTGGAGCGGCTGGCTGCTGTTGCTGCTCGCTGCTATTATTGCTGTAGCCGGCTGCTGCTGCTACTGCTTGCTATTATTGTGAACTGCTGCTAGAACGAGCTCCTACTGGTGGTTGCTGCTGCTTCTTGCTAGCGCGGGCTACTACTGCTGATAGGTGCCGCGAGCTACTGCTGTTGCCGGCTGCTGCTGTTGCACACAGCTGCTGCTGGCTACTGGTACCATTGCTCGCTGTTGTTGCAAGCTACTGCTACTGCTGCTGCTAGTCACTGTACCTGGTTGACGTTGCCACATGCGTCGTCGCCAGCAGGTGCCTGACGCGGCTTGCCGCTCACCTCCTTGCGCCACACATGGGGGTCAATGCTGTCAGAAAAAATCTATCAGCACTTCCCCTGGCCCAGTGGCTGTGGGAAAAAATCTGACCCCGCCACCAGGCTGGTCAATCCTGCCGAGAAAAATCCGGCAACATTTCCCCTACACCGGCGCGTATGGGGGTCCGCCAGCGTAGTCAAGAACGTGTACGCTAGTTGTCTGCTGTTGTTGCTTCGCTCCGGCTCTGATACCAAGCAAGAAACTATTCTAAAGCGCAGGCTGGGGCAGTTGCATTGTCGATGGAGCATGTGGGCTTCCACGCTCATTGCTTATTCTCCTGTCCCCTGAGTCTGCCGCTCTAGAGTCAAAGTCTGAGTGCTCTTGGTTTGTGACTCAGAGATGCGCTTGCCAGAGCTAGCGCGAGAAAGCAGATGAAAACTGGAAGTTTTCAGAAAATGGCCCCTGGAATGAGGCAGTTCCAACGTGGCCCGACGGGTCTACTGTGCTCATGGCCACATTTTGTGCGCGTTCTGAGTCTAAGCGTGAGCTTTCTGGTTGCCTCACGCTATGTTTCTGGGAGTTGAATGCATTTGTGAGACAGTCACTTTTGCGAAGGGTATAACGCGATTTTGCATTTTGGTTTTTGAACATGGACATGATCTGAAAATTTGTAGGGCTAGTCATGAGCTCTCCAACGCACCAAACCGTGCGCGATTCCGAGCATCGTAGCTCCCGCTACGTCATCCGAAGCGCAGCACCCCAAATCAGCCGCTTCGTCGGCGGCGCGCACCACGTCGCCCGCCGAGGCGCCCTCACACATCAAGGACCCATGAAAACGCCATTCCGGAGGCGTAGATGTCCCTACGCGTAGTGGCAGCGCCCCATGCGCCTTTGGGGTCCGTTTCGATGGGTTAGTCATCGAGTTTGGTGATGGGGATTGATGTGGGTCGAAACCTATTCGCGGACCTCCAGTCGGAATTTTGACTAAGTCCCCGAGTAACAAACTGTGCTACTGAGTTTCGGACTCCGAGCCAGGATTTTGGCTAAGTCCCTCAGTAACAAACTGCACTCCTGAAATCCGGCGGATCATCCACCGGACGCCTCGGCAGATCTTCCGGAGCAAAATCCCCAAATGACATTTTGTTACTCGTTCCGGTCAATAATTCACCGGACATCAAACCGCGGCCGGCTCCCAGAACCGTCGCGCACACCCCAACTTTGGAAGCCCATATCTCCCTCGTTACTAGTCCGATTCCAGTGAAACAACTTTCTCCGGATTCAACAACTTGTCCACTTTTAGGGGCAATCCTTCATTTTAGGATCCAGGTAATCATCTAGTCTCCAGATCCGTCGACGAGGAATTTCCTCTCTCTTGCGACTCGTCGGCGCCTCCCGGCGCCGCACTTGGGTATGCAGAGGGGAAAATCTTTAACATTCTCCCCCTTACACCTGCCATTCCCTCTGCTCCTGCTTGCTCTCACTCATCTTCCGTTGCGCCCTCCAGCCCATCATAGCTGGTCATCCTAAGCCCGGCCACGCTCAAAACGTACCCGTCCACGGGTTGCGCTTTGGTCAAGCAATCCGCAATAATGTTGTGCGTGCTGAAGTGTTGCAGCACCACCTGCTCCTTTTCAACCATGTCCCGTGCGTAGTGGTAACGCACGTCAATGTGCTTCGTCCTCCTGTGTTGCGTCGGGTTGTTGGTCAGCGAGATTGAGCCATTGTTGTCCTCTTGCACCACCGTAGGCTCCTATTGCGGCACGCCCAGCTCCCCCAGCAACCTGTGTAGCCACACCGCCTCCTTGACCGCCTCGGCCAGCGCGATGTACTCTGCTTCCACTGTGGAGGTGGCAACACAGTCCTGCTTCCTTCTACACCACGAGACCACTGCACCAGCGAGGAAGAACACGTAGCCGGATGTGGACTTCCACTTGTCCACATCGCCAGCGTAGTTTGCGTCCGTGTAGCAGACTAGACGCAAGGGGTCTGCTCGCCCCTTGCCGTCGAACCTCAAGCACGCATGCCGCGTCGCCTGCAGGTAGCGGAGGATGCGCTTGACCGCCTACCAGTGTAGTGGCCTTGGATCGGCCACGTACCTGCTCACTTGGCCCACCCCGTAGGCCAGGTCTGGTCGAGTCGCCACCATGGAGTACATGAGGCTGCCCACCGCAGATTGGTAAGGCACCCCTGCCATATCCTCCCGCTCTTCTTTTGTTTGCGGCACCATTACCGCACTCAGTTCACAGGTCGTGGAGACAGGACTGCCAAGTGGTTTGCAGTCCTCCATACCGTACCGCTTCAGCACCGCGGCCACGTATTTGGCCTGTCCCAGCTCAAGCATGCGCGCCCTCCGGCTCCGCGTAATGCTCACCCCGAGGTAGTACTCCAGCTCCCCCATGTCCGACATCTGGAATCTACTGCTTAGTTTCTCTTTCAGCTGTTGTAGGCTCGGCAAATCCATCGAGCACAATCAGGTCGTCCACGTAGAGTGCAACGATCTGATGGAGTTGTTTGTCGCGCTGCACGTACACGCTGTGATCCGCCTCACAGCGCTTGAAGCCGAGTTGTGCCATGAAGCTGTCCATCTCTTGGTACCAGCATCTGGGTAATTGTTTTCGCCCGTACAAGGAATTTCGCAGCTTACACACCTTGCCCTCCGGCGCCTCCACCCCCTCTGGCACCTCCATGTAGATCTCTTTGTCTATGATGCCGTTGAGGAAGGCCGTCTTTACGTCCATTTGGTGGAGCTCCATGTCCTTCGCGGCCGCCACCGCAAGGGTCGCCCAGATGCTTGTGAACTTGGCGACGGGAGCAAACATCTCATCGTAGTGCTCCCCCTTTTGCTGTGTGTAACANTACAAGGAATTTCGCAGCTTACACACCTTGCCCTCCGGCGCCTCCACCCCCTCTGGCACCTCCATGTAGATCTCTTTGTCTATGATGCCGTTGAGGAAGGCCGTCTTTACGTCCATTTGGTGGAGCTCCATGTCCTTCGCGGCCGCCACCGCAAGGGTCGCCCAGATGCTTGTGAACTTGGCGACGGGAGCAAACATCTCATCGTAGTGCTCCCCCTTTTGCTGTGTGTAACAATTCGCCACCAGCTGCGCCTTGAACTTGTCAACCACACATTCCTTTGTGAACTTGGTCTTAAAGACCCACTTTGAGCCGATGACCTTGGCATCTTTCGGCCTATCAATCAGCTTCCACGTATCATTTTCCGTGATGGACGCCAGCTACGATTTGATGGCTGCATCCCATTGATCCCCTTCGGGCCGTGCAAGGGCCTCTTGCACGGTAGTCGGCTCCGTTGATGCAACCAACATGCACCGCGTCATGCCAATCCATCGACCGGTGCTTGCGTCGAAGCGCTTCCCTACTTTTCGCTGTGTCCCGCTACGGCGCGGTAGTTTTGGTGGCGCATCGTTGCTCTGCTGTGATCCCCCCGACTCAGCATGCTCTGGTTAATCATCGACCAGACGGCTCCCCAAGTATCTCTCTTGCTCTGGCGAAACATTGCCTGAACGACCGGCGCGTCCAGTGGATTTTCCACCGACGCCCGATGCACACTCTGCCGGGAGTGTGCGCCTTGGCACCCTAGGTGCCTCATCCGCCAGATCCTTCCGGTGGATCTCCTCATCAGCTTCATCATCATCGGAGTCCTCTGCGTCGGCTGCCACCGCTGGTGTACCTTTGCACTTTGATGCCGCATCCTCAACTTCGGCGTCCGCCGGCTCCTTCTCGTAGTCAAGGAGCTGGAACCACTCCCCCTCTTTGGACAGTCCACCACGCCCACGTCGTTGCTGCTGATGTAGCTCTACTGCTGACGTCTCGGTTGCGGATTACCTCCTCCTTGCGCATGTGGTAGAGCCGGTACGCCTTATGCGCGCTCTCATAGCCAAGGAAGAGATACGAATTTGCTCGCGGCTCCAGTTTGCTGTCACGCCTCTGCGCAGCCTTCACCACCGTGTGCGCCTTGCACCCGAACACATTCAGGTGTGGCACACTTGGCTTGCACCCGCTCCAAACCTCCTGCCGCATCTTCCAGCCGCTCCTCCCCTTCAGCACCGCTGGAGGAGTGAGGTTGATGATGTAGCTCGCCGTACGCACAGCTTCCGCCCAGAAGCTTCGCGGCCATTCCGCATCCACCGACATGGTCCTTACCATGTTCAGTAACGTCTGGTTCACCCGCTCAGCCACGCCATTTGACTGATGTGAATACGGCGTAGTTTGTTGCCATTTTATGCCCTGCTGCTTCATCCACCCGCTACAACCCACGTACTCTCTGCAGTTGTCGCTGTATAGCGCTCTGACCTTCCGGTCAGTTTGCCTCTCCACCGCGGCGACATACTCCTTCAGCCGGTCCACGACCTCGCCTTTCCGCTTCATGAAGTACACGAAGAGTTTTCTGCTATAGTCATCAATGAAGGTGACAAAGTAGCGCACGCCGCTCTTTGACGCCGTATTAAATGGTCCAAACACGTCCCTGACCTCCAGCAGGTCCGAGGTGCGATTCACGTTCTCGTTGAACGGTTTGCGCCGTGCCTTGCCCAAAATGTAAGGCTCACACTTTTTGTGCACTACTGCATCTGTCGCCCTTTCTGCACCGTCGATGACGAGGCCGCGTACCAGCTTGTGCTTTGCCATCTCCTTCACGACTGCTGGTGAGGAGTGCCCCAGTCGTCGATGCCAGAGCTCCAGATCAGCTCCCCCTCCTTTGGCCAGGTTGACGGTGCGTTCCTGCAAGTTTGCTGAATCTGTCGCCGCGCTGATCACCTTGGTCTCCATGATGTAGAGGCCTCCCTCGCGCTTAGCCGCCAGCACGGGCTCGCCGCCACCGTCCTTGCGCACGACTGCCCCTCTTCTCCTAAAGAGCACCTCGTACCCCTTGTCAGTCAGGCGGCTGACACTTAGAATGTTAGCCAAGCCGGGTACATGCTGCACGTCCTTGATGACGCGCTGCACCCGCTTCCCACCAACCACCACCTCCATGTCCACATCTCCTTGGCCAGCCACCGGCTCGACCTTGTCGTTCGCGACCACCATGGATTTGCTGGACTTGGTGTAGTTGATGAACCCGGCCTTCTCGACCTGGGTATGCTCCTCCGCTCCGGAGTCAAGGCATCGCCGGTTGGACTTCTTGAGGTAATGGGTTTGAGTGCCGTTGAGGAGCGCCTTCTTGCCTTTAGTGACCTTGCCGCCGGCCTTTGCCTCCTTGGTGCACTCACGGGCCCAATGGCCCTCCTTGCCGCAGTTACGGCACGCACCCTTCTTGGCGCCCTTCTTGCCGCCGCCATGTCCGCCACCTCCCTTGGCCCCGCTTCCGCCACCACGCGTTTTGGTGACGAGGGCCGATGAGGACAACGAGGACTCCCTGCAGCTCCGTCGTTGCGCCTTGTTGCGGATGTACTCTGCGACCGCTCCATAGGTGAGCTTGTCCTCTGCCCATCCTCCCAAGACTGTAATGAGAGGGCTCCAACTGTCAGGAAGGGCCATGAGGAGGGCCATTGCCTTCAGCTGCGTGTCGATCTTCCTTCCCACGTCGTTGCACTGTGAGGCGAGCGACTCAATCTGCTGCATGGCGGTGATGACATCATCTCCCTCCTCGATTCTCACTGTCAAGAGTCACTTCATTGCGAAGGTTTTGTTCGCCAACGACTTGGATTGATGGATGGCATAGAGTTTTTGCCAAGCTTTGGCTGCCAACTTGCAGCCCTGGAAGTAGCCCCACTGCGACTCGGCCGTCCCGAACACCAGTAGCATGAGCGCCTCCGTGTTCTTCTTTACGAACGCCTCCTTCTGCGCTTCCGACGCCGTCGCTTTGTCGAGGACTTATGTTCCCTTCATGACCTCCAGCAGCCCCTTATGCGCGAAGTGCAGCTCGAAGTGCCACCTCTTTAGCCCTTAGCCAAAGCACCTGCATACTTCTGGATGGGCTGCGTCTCCTTCTGCGCCATTTGCACAGTCTTCAACTCTGGGACCTCAGAGCTTGACGGCGATGTCGTCCCTGACAACAGTCTCGTCCGTAGCGAAAGTCATGAGCGATTTGTAGACCTGTCAGGGCCGTGGGCCCATAACCCTTTGTCAGAAAATGGCCCCCGGGTGGAGGCAGTTCCAACGTGGCCCGACGGGTCTACTGTGTATTCACGGCTATGTTTTGCGGGTGGTTCTGAGTCTAAGCGTGAGCTTTCTGGTCGCCTCAGGCTATGTTTCTAGGAGTTGAAGGCATTTGTGAGACATTCACTTTTGCGAAGGGGATAACGCGATTTTGCATTTTGGTTTTTGAACATGGACATGATCTGAACATTTGTAGGGCTAGTCATGAGCTCTCCAAGGCACCAAACCGTTAGCGATTCCAACCATCGTAGCCCCCGCTACGTCATCCAAAGTGCAGCACCCCAAATCAGCCGCTCAGTTGGCGGCGCGCACCACGTCGCCCGCCGAGGCGCCCTCATACATCAAGGACCCATCAAAACGCCATTCCGGAGGCGCAGATGTCCCTACGCGTAGTGGCGGCACCCCTCGTGCCTTTGGGGTCTGTTTTGATGAGTTAATCATTGAGTTTGGTGATGGGGATTGATGTGGGTCGAAACCTATTCGCGGACCTCCAGTCGGAATTATAACGAAGTCCCCGAGTAACAAACTGTACTACTGAGTTTTGGATTCCGAGCCAGGATTTTGGGTAAGTCCCTCAGTAACAAACTGCACTCCTGAAATCCGGCGGATCATCCACCAGACGCCTCGGCAGATCTTCCGGAGCAAAATCCCCAGATGGCATTTTGTTACTCGTTCCGGTCAATAATTCACCGGACGTCGAACCGCGGCCGGCTCCCAGAACCGTCGCGCACACCCCAACTTTGGAAGCCCATATCTCCCTCGTTACTAGTCCGATTTGGGTGAAACAACTTCCACCGGATTCAGAAACTTGTCAAATTTTAGGGGCAATCCTCCATTTTAGGATCCGAGTAATCATCGAGTCGTCATATCCGTCGACGAGGAATTTCCTCTCTCTGGTGGCTCGTCGGCACCTCCTGGCGCCGCACGTGGGCATGCAGAGGGGCAAATCTTCAACAGAAGTGACTAATTAACAAGCCTCCCTCCAAATTCTAGCTCCTGCCCTCCCCCAGCTCTGTACAGCTTGTTACTCAGTTTCTAAACCAATCAGAAAATATGCCTGTTTTGTGGCAGGCAGGTTTTCTCCATGAGCCCTGCCAGACGGCCGACTGCCCAAATCCGGGCGTCGTCCGTTCTGCCTAAAAAGTGGACAATAACATAACATTCATGCTAGAAATGTAGTCGTGGAGTCAGAATCAGCTAGAAAATAGCAGTGAGGAGTTATGGCTGTACAAACCCAGGCAGCGTCTGCGCTAATCCTTGGTACCAAGAATGCCAAAAAATCATGAATCTTGGACCCTAGGCATGACATAGCGCTGCGAACACAACAGTGCAGTCAGACACAGTGCTAGACGTGTGCAGGAAGCATATGCAGCGACAGTGCCTGCCGGCGGCACAACTGCCAAGGAGATATGCCGATGGAGCTGAGTACGAAGGAGGGAGGAGGCTCGAGCAGACTGCGTGTAGGCCACAGCATGCATCGGTTTCACCGGACGACACTCCATCAGTGTCGCGTCTCGCCGTCATTCATCTGTACACCGATGTACACAAGCCAAGAGGACACAACAGAGTACAAGTGAGAGATGTGAGAAAAAGACCAATAGCTCGAGGACCCGAACAACATCAGGCTTTTTGGGAAGAACCTGCAAGTACGTTGTCGGACCGAAATCCGGCAGCATGTAGTCTGGGAGAAGCGACCCGGCTACCTTCTCACAAACACCAACACTAGGAATCTGAGCATTCCACTGATTGCTCACAATGAAACAAGCAAACTATTGTAGGCATGTGGAAGGTGTACAAGAAGCACAGAAGTCATTTCTTCCACGTGACTTGAGGTCGGCACCTCAAATACACCCATGTGCATCTCTACAGCACATTACTGTCTTCCCTTCAATAGTCAAACCAGCATTTGTGCTCCTCCAACATCAATCACTTAAATAAGTTTGATGAGTGTGTAATGAGGATAGGTCACGACGTGTCTGTGACACACAAACCATCACTCCCACATGACCCACAGCCCAGGTACATAAGCACAAACTCACAATCTCACACCAGCGTCAGAAGACATGATAGATGATTATACATTGCTCTTGCAAGAGTATCACGATCACACAACACGCCAACGACATGAACAGATGCCTTGCCAATGTTTTTGCAGAGTGCCTTTGTGAGGAAGTCATCTCTCTCCTGGTGAGTGTCGCCCAAGACGTTTTGAATATCACCTGTAGCCATGCGCTTACGCACAAAATGATGCTCCACATCGATATGCTTTGTGCGCAAGATGCATGCCATCATGTCTAGAAATAGCCTTTAAGCTCTGATTTTCATAATATAGTGTGATACAATGGACTGGGATGCACACCTCCTGCAACAGGAAACACAACCAAACACTCTAACATGTTCCCTCACCAAGAGCAGCTCATTCTGCCTCATTATAGGTACGTGCCACACAGCCCTGCTTACCGCTCTTCCGCGACACAACAGTTCCACCAACAAAGAAACTATAGTGAGTGGGCCTATGAGCATCTGCGTTATGGGCCCAGTCAGGGTCAGTGTAGCCATCAACCACCACTGAGAGTTTTGGTCACTTGGCATTGCTTCTTCATCAAGTCGTGTTTCCATTTGGCATAGCCACGTGGAACACTTACAATTAGGATGCATGTTTCCCCTCATCCTCGTCATCAACGGTAGTGAGGGAGAGGAGAGGGGTAAATCCCCTCTCCCCCTCATCCATAGCACCGATAGCACCAAGGGGGAGGACTGAGGGGAGGACATCCTCTCCCCCACCCCTCTTGGGGTACCAACAGTGCCGACAAGGAAGGAGAGACGGAGGAAGGGACTCCCTCTCTCCGCCCCCTCCCTTCCTCGGTATTGACGGCACTAATGGGGAAGGACAGAGGAGGAGGCCCTGTCTCCCTTCCCCCATATGGTGTTGATGGCGCCGAGGAGGCAAGGAGGGACATGTCATTCCTGAGTCACATGGCCTGAGGCTCCGGTCTAGAAAACAGCACCGACACAATGGCAATTGCCGACCGTCCAAGGGAATTTCACCCAAGGATCACGATCAACCCCAAGGAATTGACTATACCTTTGGTGAGACATAGTTACCCAGGTGCTTTTGCTCATGGTATTCTGGGCTCCAGTACCCTAAGCCTTCTTCTTCCTTGGTGTGAGAGCCCAGAAAATTAAGTCAGCACTATCACACGAGCAAGATTACAACCACCTTAGCAGTTCATATCAAGCTCAGTCTCAAGTGCACAACTCAAACAAGAGACATCAAGTGAAGGAGTAGTTGAGACAATGGCGAGTACAAGGCATAAAAAGCTGAGAAGTGCCTTTGGCAACCGAAGCGCATGTGCCTCGGCTAAGCCGAAGCGCGCGCGCCTCAGCCGATGTCACTCCTTAAATTCAGGAGGTCATCTCCTCAATCAGGGAAGTCATCCCCTGATCCAAGGCACATCTTGCATCTTCCAATCCGACCGTTGGATCAGCCCGAAACTTGGATAGCTGACGGTTTGACACCTGCTCTTTGGTCAGATTGACAAGTTGATAGCCATCATCAGAAACCCAGGGGACTTATCCTTGAACACAGACACTACATGCCTGGCCTGTTGGACCGGAGCCAGGGGACTTGCTCCACATGAGCAGTGCATGCCTGGTCCATCCACTACTTGCCAATTGTGGAGACTAGTGGCCAAGGGGCATCCAAACAACAACAATCTCTTTTTTGCACCTCTGGCCACATGTCCTGTCTTCAGTCTTTGTCACTTGCGCTCTTCATGCAAACACCATCTCTTGCTGCGAAGTGGAGTTCTCGATCAAGGGGTTTTGTTAGCATGTCTGCCCGGTTGAGCTTGGACACAACGTGCTCGAGCTCCACCACTCCCTTAGCGACCAGGTCGTGACTGAAGTGGTACCGAACTTCGATGTGTTTTGTCCTCCGCGTCAAGGTGTCGTTTTTGGACATGTGGATGGCAGACCAGTTGTCCACCTTGACCACCATTGCGGCCGATTGAGGTGCTTGTATCTCTTGGACCAGGCTACACAGCCACATCGTCTCCATTCATGATTCCGCTAGAGCGATGTACTATGCTTTGGCTGTGGAGAGGGAGACGCAGTCCTGATTGCGGCTTGCCCATGACACGGCTCCTCCGTTCAGCACGCACACGTAGTCCAAGGTGGACTTGCGGTCGTCGACATTCCCGGCCCAATCTGCATCGGTGTACACCATGAGCCACAAGGATTCCGACTCTGGCACCCCACCATACCGTACTAGATGCCCAGGTGCCGCATGCCCTTCAGGTAGCCGAAGATCCGCTTCACTGCTTGCCAGTGTTGTGGCCCAGGGTTGGCCACATACCTGCCCCACAGCGTGGCAGATATCGGTGCGAGTCGCGACCATCGCGCCCATGGAAGACTGATATGGCACACCTGCCATGTCGACCTGCTCTGCTTTGTTGGTAGGAGCAGCAACTGAGGTGAGGATGCAATCTACTACCATGGGGGTGCTGACGTGTTTGCAGTCCTCCATGTCGCACCGCTTGATGATGTGGTCAATGTATTTGGTCTGGCTGATCCTGATCGTTCTGGCTGAGCGATCCCATGTGACACTCATACCTAGGTAGTACTTTAGAGGTCCCAGGCCTTTCATCTGGAACCGGCTACTCAGCTGCATCATGATGTTCTTCAGCAGCTTTGTTGATGATGAGCAGATGATGAGGTCATCGACGTAAAGAGCCACCAAGACGAGGCCACCCTTGTCCTCTTGTACGTACATACTAAGGTCGTTCTCGTAGTGATCGTACCCGGACCCCTCCATGAAGGCATCCATCTCCCGGTACCAGCACCTCGGGGCATGTTTTAGCCCATACAATGACTTGACGAGCTTGCAAACCTTTTTGGGTGGTGTATCCACCCCCTCCGGCAGCTCCATCAGGACTTCTTTGTCAAGGTTTCCGTAGAGAAAGGCAGTCTTGACATCCATCTGGTGAACCTCTGAGTTCTTGGCTGCTGCTGTTGCAAGGACAGACCGGATCGTTGCAAAGGTGACGACGGGCGCGTATGTCTCGTGGTACTCGCTCCCCGGCCGCTGCGCAAGACCCTTGGCCATGAGCCGCGGCTTGTGGCGGTCGATTGTCCCATCCTGCTTCAGCTTCTTGATCATGACCCACTTGCACCCTACAGTGTGGGCGCCAGCGGGCCGGTCCACCAGCGTCCATGTCCTGTTCTCCTTGTGCGAGGCCAACTTGCTTTTGATGGCGGCCTTCCACTTGGCCCCATGCGGTAGAGGAAGCGCTTCTGCCACTGTGGACGGCTCTCCCTGAACCACGAAGGCGTAACTAATACCAGTCCATTCGCTTGTTGGAGCATCGTACTGTCGTGGCGGGATACATAAGCGTGAGCTGCGCCTTACTGCCTACTGCTGCTCTTGCTGCTGTTGCTCTTGCTGCTCTGGTTCTCTTACCACAGACTCTCCCTTGGTGGAAGAGTTCTCATCATTAGAGGAGGAGGAATCTGACTCAACATCAGAGTCCTCTGTTGCGGCTCTCCCTGAAGCTACCGCTCCTCTTGTCTTTGTTGCCATGCTGCTGCTCCACCCCTGTGGTGCCTCATCACCTGTCTCCAGTAGAACCAGCCATTCACCCGGCTTGGGCACTTGCTCGTCCTTGAACTGCTGCTCTGCTCCTACTACAACCTCGTTGAAGTCCACGTCCTTACTGCAAATCACGTTATTGCCTTGTAGGTCTCAGAGCCTATAAGAGAATTGGGCATTGTCGTACCCCATGAGCAGGCATTTCTTGGCCTGTGGATCCAGCTTACTGGCACCCTCCCTCGTCAGCTTCTTGGCATAGGCCTGGCAGCCAAAAACTCGCATATGCAAGACATCTGGCTTCTTTCCCGACCATGTCTCTTGTGGGGTAATTGGCAGCAGCTTCTTTTTCCCCTTTCCTCGAAGGGCTGATGCAGGTATGAGGTTGATGATCTAGGCCGCTAGCCTCGGCCCAGAACCTTTCTGGCAGCTTTGCTTCATACATCATCGTTCTTACCATCCCGAGGATGGTTTGGTTGAGCCGTTCAGCGATACCGTTGCTCTCGGGCGACTCAGGTACCGTACTCTCTTGCCGTATCCCCTGCTCCACAAGCCAGCCCTCACAGACCCTGTACTCCCCGCCGTTCTCACAACGAAGGTCTTGACCTTCTTGCCGGTCTGCCACTCAACCATTGCGACAAAGTGCTGAAGATACTCCTTTACCTCACTCTTCTGCTTCATGAAGTATGTCCAGATTTTTCTGTTTTTGTTGTCGGTGAAGGTGAGGAAGTACCTGCAGCCTCCGACTGAGACGGTTCGCATCGGCCCGTTCACGTCGGTGTGGACCAACTCGAGAGGTTCACTTGCCAGATTTCAGTGCTTGTTCCCCTTGCTCCCTTTCCTCTTAGCCTTGCCCATGAGGCAGGCCTCACATATGTTCTTCCCCTTCCCCGCACCCTCTCCCTTCCCCAAGGCTAAGCCCCGGACTAGATCGTGGTTGCCCATTGTCTTCAAGGTGGATTGGGTTGCATGGGCCAAGCGCCTGTGCCAAAGTTCTTGGCCACAGTTCGCTTCCGACGCCGTGGCAGCCTCAGCAACTGCTTCAGGTTGGGGAATCCAAATAACAACAGGACAAACCCCCCCTTCACCTCATCATGGGTGCCAATAGTGCCAAGGGGGAGAGGGACAAACTCCCCACCCCACCTCATCCTCTCTTTGGATGCCGATGGTGCTGAAGTGAAGGAGAGAGGTAGGCCCTCTCTCCCCCCCCCCTCTTCTTGTCCATTTACACTCACGGCCGTGACGGGGAGGGGAGAGGGAGAGGCCCTCCTCCTCCCTTCCGTCCTCCTTTGGCACCGCCAGCGGTTATCGGAAGGGGACGGGCGAACCCCCTTGTCCCCCTTGTCCTTGGCACCGACAGCACCGAGGGGAGGAGATGGGGGAGCCTCTTCCCTCACCTCCACCCTTAGCAGTGGCCGTAGAAGGATGAGGTAAGGGGAGGAAGTTTCCCTTCTCTTTCCTCCCAAAGTGGAAGTTCCTGGCCCCACACTACGTTATGATCTATTAACCATTTTTCCGTCCATCCAGCTGTGCATGTAGCGAATTTGGTATAGAAATGAGTGGAGAATATTGTGGTATGGAATGCATTATCATCCCATATTGCTCTCCCTTTTGGACCAACTCAGTCCTACATGAATTGAAGGAAAGTTCCTTTTGTTAGCCTGTGATGTAGGGGCCATAAAATGTAGTTTGAAGCTTAGAATGGGCTCCAGATTTTAGTGGAATGATTCTTTCATTAATCATTTTGTGCTACAGTCACTGGAGGCAAGGATATCTTCCTTGATTAAGCTCGAAACTGACCATGTCGGTCATGGGTTTGCCACCATAAAGTGGTAAAAAGGTTCAGATTGAGCTTTATAACATTTCCCAAACTTCTGAAACATTCTCAAATCCTATTCCTCTAAAAATGAAAAGGGGGGAATCGATCATTTTTCTTGCACACCACGAGGTGCAACTTTTGAAGGAACAAGTTATACCACTCAATGAAACTGGCTCTTTGTATGTAACAGAAAATGTCTTCACTGTGAGAAATCTAGCACCGATATCATCTAGATTTTCTGCAGGAGCCTGAACTTCTGTGATGTTTTGTGAGGAGTCACGGGAGGGGTGACCATTAAAAAACCACAGCATGGCTTAGTACGGGTTGTACATGCGCTAAACAACATTGTTTGCATGAATTGACCAATGTGGCATAGATCGGGTTGTTAAATCACAACAGAAATTTAGATAAAGAAGAATTCTTGATTCAGAATAAACATAACAAGAAAGATACATTCAAAGGCACTGTACATGTTGCCTCTACCCAACGACCCATCTACTTGTCACAACAATGCAAAATGTGTGGGCTGCAAAAACCGAGTGTCGATTGCATGTTGATACGGGTATCAACTGCACTGCGAAGGTAAGTGTACGTTGCACTACCAACACGAACACCAATCGAACCAAAAACCTTACCCTCATTCCAACAATTCTACGACTGTGGAAGACCTTCCAGGTAGAAGTGTCAGAAGTGACAAATGCCATACTAAACTACGAGGTGCACTACTAACGCAAGTGCCGATTGCATATTGACGTGAGTGTCGATTAAGAAACAGATACCTGCAAAATCAGTTGTCTGTGGATCTCAATTGAATGATAACTTTGAGTGCCGATTGCACTCAACACACAAGCGATGGTAGCAATCTTTGTAAGAGGGTTGATTGTACAAAAGTCATAAGTAGTGGTTGCACTTGGAATATTACCGACATGGAAAATGAAATTGTAGCATTGACACGAGTGTCGAATGCACTGTTGTCACGGGTGCTCATTGTACCGTTAGTGAGAGTGCCAGATGGAATAGTGACACCAGTGTAGAATACACAAATTCGGTAACACAATAGAGCCATTTTTGTAAGCTATGGATGAAATTTAATCATGGGTTCCGAGTACAAGTGATTCAAGTGATGAAAGCACAATGGCCATGAATTCCGCTTAGACTAGCCATGTTAGTGTCATTGCGTGCCATAGATGCGGATTGTACCAATAACATGGGTGCCGATTGTACCCCCTGGCATCAAGTAGGAAAAATGAGCCAACTAGTTAGCTAGTCATGCTTTCTTGCACTACACCACCAAATAAAATCATACAATCTATACACGGTATGGTCCTATGTGCAAGTTCACCGAGCAATTTATTTGAAGCATTGGAAACTCATCAATTTGATGTTTTCAAGGCATCTCATTTAACTTGAGGATGGTCATGATGTTTTGTTTCGTACAAAAAATTGGCAAGTATATATAGAAAACAAATTGTCATGAAAACATATATGTTTGAATGGCAAAACAAAAATGGAGCGATCTTAGCCATTGCAAACAATGATGTCCATTTGTGTTTAGAATTTTACATGTGCCGATAGCACTACGGAAAGTTACTTCCGAAATAAATACAAGCATATTCATAACAAATAAATCGCATTTGTTATGAGGCCAATTTCATCAACTTGGACCGTGGTCATGATGCATGGATTTCCTTGTCACCAGAAACGGAACGTGCCTAACAAACCTGGTCAGTTCAGCACGAGGCTAAATGACATGCATGACTTGCATGAATGAGGGATGGTCCACGGGTGTGGGTGCAGTACCAAGGTCAGCCCTTTTTCTGATAGACCAAGGTTTGCGATTCATACCATCGTACCTTTTTCATTTGAAATTCGGTCATAACATGGAACGTGCACAACATGTACCAGATATTTGTCCATTGACCATTGGTACATCAGCAATGACATCAAAGTAAAGGGCAAGTTCGAGAATAATTGTTAAATTTTTTGCTTGATTTGATCAAGTTGAGGATATCAGTGGATGCTCTCGATGAAAAATAAGAGCCACCAGAAGAACAAAGAAGACTTTTGATAAGTGTGCGGTTTTTGCTACATTAGTAGTACGCTCATTGCCATTGTGCTCTGAGTTGTAAGGAAGACATGACTTTTTCACGATGAGGCAGATGGATAAACTGTATAAAGACTACGCCATGAGATGGTGAACATGCATGAAGTTCAGTATCACCCTGATCTTGATCCAAACGAGATGAAATCATGATACTTGTATGGACTGTGTTCTCGCAGATGTTGCAACTCTGCAAGAAAGCATGGCATGCCTTCAAGACTCAGCAGTGTTGGTTTGTGCACTTGCATACCCTTGAGAACGGTTCATGTCCAAATGACTTGTGGGTAAAAATACATCTTACACCCTCTTCCAAACTGGCAAGGCATTGTTTCCAAACGGCATCGACCATGTCGTTGGCACTTCTATGTGATGGGTCTTCAATAAACACACACCATCGCTCGTGAAAAATCTTTGTACATCTTGGTGAGAGCAAAGGTAAAACACGCTCAACATGGGATGTTGTACGCAAATCACCAAATCACAAAAAAAACAGATGTGTGTTGTTGATTGTGCGTGAACATGACGCAACAGTGTTGCGAATCACAAGGATTCATAAACATGCTCTCAGTAATGCTTCCTCTATTGCATGGTTTGCATTATGAAGTACGTGACAATTAAACCTCCATGAGCAAAGACGAACCAGGATGGTTCAAAGGAAAGATAGGAGGAATGCATTGTATAGACTTTTTATGGAAAAAATGGTTGTTAAATATGTATCGGGTACTTTTGGTACTCCAGTCTCAAGTTTTGAGGGGCCAAATCCCATAAAACATACACAGGCTAGAGTCTAGTTTTACTCTTTCCCGGAACGTACCTTTTGGCCAGATATGAGGCAATTTGAATTTCGCGATAGAATGCCCATAGTGCCACTCCTCTTCCATTCTTAGGAGGCGATACGATCATGTTTCCACGTGACATTACCAAGTTGAACAAATAGAATTAGGATGCATGTTTACAAGAATTTTTCTGACAGCCTCATTTATTTTTGGCACGGTTTGTCTCAGCCGAAATGGCCAAAAAACCATTCGAGTGCCCTCGTGGAACGACTACTATGAGGGCCTACGCCTTTGGTTCCACACATACTTGCAAAACACTCTTTGACTGTTACAGTACATATGTGCCTTGTATATCTGATACTTGTTATCAAAGTACACTTACAACTCAGTATGAATTATTTAAGATTCCTATTTCCTTGAATTGTCTTCTTCTCTGTACCTCATCCCTTTGAACCATCCATGTTCTACTCTGCCTAATAGTCCAAATGTCAGATAACCCCGAAAGAGGTGTTGTTGGCTATGTCTATCACACCAAGTCACCAACAAGTTGTAAATACCACGTGCACACTGTCGGGTGTGCTCTTGTTCCAATCATGCTCACTTGGCAGCTTGTCCCTCTCAAGTGTACACATGCAACATGGAAATCAGCTGAGAGGACACTACAAGCTGTCGAAAGAATCCGAGATGTTCCTAGTTGAATGATCTCCGAGCAATCAACGACAAACAAATGAAATTCCTCGTTGAAGCTTCAATATTACTTACAAACATGCTTCATCAGTCAATCTTGATCACGATATGAAGGTTTACGTTTTGATCTTTACCAGATAACAAACTGAAGGTTAGAGGTGTTGGCTTTACCACTTCGATAAAAGGGGCAACATGGAAATGAATCTGAAAATGTGGTGTAACTTGATTATGAATTTACATTAGAACCAGATAGCTCAAACACTCATGAAACGCAAAGTGTGACTCCCATCCACCCAGCACTGGCAAAAAAAACTCATAAGCCAACTCCGAAATCATGCTCGCTTGCAACATGCGTCACCAGACGAGCCAAAAAAGAGTTCATGGGGACATCGTTCCCATGCGAGAATCAGAAGGGACCGATGACCCCTTTGCTTTTTTCTTTTCACACAAACCCCCCAGTTCGATTTAGAGTTTTGTATGTTTGGCACGGACAGAGCCCACGCCAAACATAAAATCCTAAATCGTAAACCCTTAACCCAAACCAAAAACCCTACACCTCACTTTACCTCTAATCTCACCTTCTCTTCTTGGGAGATGTGCTTCAGTGAATGGGAATAGGGTGAATATCTCTGGGAATATTACTAAGAACCAAATCCCCCGGCTAGTCCACCCTTTTCCCATGTTGAGTCTGATTCTGCACGTGCAGTTCGTTTGTGCACTCATTTGCCCTGGACCCAATTACTTGATTGACGAGATCGGGTCTTATTATGCCGATACTACACACCGCACACTTGTTGACCCAGTTGGTGCTTATGCTCTCATCAAGTGCCACACTATACATATAGGGCATGTTGCACAAAGCATCCTTACTGTCCAGTTCAACTCCGATCTATGCATGCTGATGAGACTACTGATCCAGATTGAACGCGAAGTCTTCGCCCATTTTGTGACCTGGGTAATGCAGCACGTAGACAGCTTCTAGCTGTCTTCTCCACTGTCAACCGTCTCATCCCAGAGTTGTCCGACATCTTCAGGGAGGTAAGAGCTTCACAGCTCAAGCATCTTGTATTTGAGCCTGCCCCTGTAAATGCACTGCCTAGCATCAGTACTCTGTAGAATTTCACCTCGTACCACCTCACTGGCTGGTGGACCTCCCTACAAAACAAATACTGTAGTGACAGGATAACTTGGAAGTTTTCTTTTTTTTGGAAGTGTCTCATTAATTTGTTTTGGGGTCCTAGCCAGTGTGCAGAAATTCTTCCAATTTCTTCTTTGAAAATTGGTGTCCTCTTCCAGTCACCTCCCTTAGGCTCTGCGGGCAACCTCTCCGCCTGCCCTAACGTCTGACCAAAACAACATACAGGGCGTAAGAGGCCCGGGACAATGAAGCTGAACATTGCCAACCCCACGACGGGGTGCCAGAAGAAGGTCGAGATCGATGACGACCAGAAGCTGAGAGTGTTTTTCAACAAGAGGCTGGCACAGGAGGTCAGCGGCGACTCCTTGGGCGAGGAGTTCAAGGGCTATGTGTTCAAGATCATGGGCGGCTGTGACAAGGATGGTTTCCCCATGAAGCAGGGAGTTTTCACTCCCGGCCGCGTGCACATCCTCATGCACAGGGGCACACCATGCTTCCGTGGCTACGGCCGTCGCAACGGTAAGAGGCAGCAAAAGTCATTGCGCGGTTGCATCGTGTCATCTGACCTGTCCGTGCTCAACCTCACCATCGTCAAGCAGGGTGAAAACCACCTCTCCGGGCTGACGGATACTGAGAAGCCGCGCCTGCGTGGTCCCAAGTGTGCGTCGAAGATCCGCAAGCTCTTTGATCTGTCGAAGGAGGACGACATGCGCAAGTATGTCAACAAGTACCGCCGCAAGTTTGAATCGAAGACCGGCAAGAAGCGCAGCAAGGCTCCCAAGATCCAGCAGCTGGTCACCCCTCTCACGCTGCAGCGCAAGAGGGCACATGTTGCAGAGAAGAAGAAGCGTGTTGTCAAGGCCAAGGCTGAGGCTGCTGAGTACCAGAAGATTCTGGCCCTGCGCATCAAGGAGCAGCGCGAGAGGCGTTCTGAGTCTCTGGCAAAGAAGCCTGCGTCCAGAGCCTCACAGGCAAAGAAGGCTGAGGAGCCCAAGGCATAAACAATCTTCTTGTGTTGCAGTCGTATGCCTGAAAAGACGGGATGCTCTCCGTTGTGACAGTTTCCCAAACGGTCCCCCGCCTGCTTCCGCGATTAACCAAGGCATCCTTCCTGGTATCCAAGGTGGCTGTTTTTCCACTCAGGAGAGGTGGTTGTAAGCTGAACGTGTGACCTCACTTGGGCTATTTCGAAGAGTTGTCTGGCCCCATAATGTGGATTTGCACCAAATTTGTTCGCAATGAAGTCAACACAACTGTGCATAGTGCCAAAAAAAAATGGTGTCCTAGAGGATAGATCGGGTCTCCTTGACATATTGTGTTTGATGGAATGTCGCACATGCGGCCTTGTGTTCAGTGTTCACCCGGCGATTCCGCTGGCAGACAAAGTCTGAGAAAGGAGTGCGTGGGGGGGGGGGGGGGGGGGGGGGGGGGG
>SZWC01004656.1:128902-159121 GCA_023375785.1 Penium margaritaceum
GGGATTGGCAAATGTGAAGCACTTGCACTAATCAACAAAGGACATGGAGGCACACTGAATGACTACATCGAGCACACAGTACACAAGCACAAGATAGTCTACACATCCACATGTCTAAACATCCACATGGTTGTCTAAACACCCAAATGCTTCTCGTCTTCCGTGAGTGTCGTTTCACAAGGAAATTCTCCACGGCCCAAGTATTGCCGCAACGCCAACAGTTGGAGCTCTTGAGTTAAGATGTTGTTGTAGCCGCATTTGGACCACATTGCCGTAATCGTGTCTTTCATGTCTCTCAAACGCATCCATGATTCAATCATCCACTCAACCATGTTCACTTTCATTTACTTTAGTGGGAAATGCATCCTGGGGTTGGCCATAGAATCCAATGTCATCCATTATGAGAATGTTTCCGTGATGTACGTTGGAGGCCTGTATTGGCAGGCTGCACCTTAGAGGTGTAGCCCGCTGGAATGTAGAAGGGCACCATGTAGAAGAAGTGTTCTTTGAGCTACGCCCGCAATGCCTTGGTGCATTGCGGGTGCCAAGCGTCCAACAGGACAATGCATGGCTCTGCTCCTGGCTCATTGAACATGGCGGTACACTTCTTGTGGTACCATGGGTTGAGGACGTGGCGGAACCACTCGCAGGTGGTGTTCTCATGCGCCCAATGATTTTGCGTTTGCGTCAAGTGCCACACAAGTTCCTTGGCTTTCGCAGCATGCAGTCTCGCAAGTTGGACAATGACGGTCATGCCCGTGAAGATGACCTGTCCATGCATGATCGAAGGCTGCATTAGTAGAGCAATGGAGAAGCGAAGGCAAGAAAGAAAAGGGAAAGGAACAAATGAAGAAATGCGAGACTCTCACTTGCATTGGGAGCATGTAGCCATCAATGGAAGAAGCCACCATGGCCGTCAATTGTCTGTTTTCATTGGCGCCAACGATGGCCACCTCCTTGCTTCCTGTTGGAGCCCATATCTTGTTCTGCGAGGGCACAACCATGACACCGGTGTGGTCGGCGTTTACCACAAAGGAGGACGTCATGTTGTAGCCCGTGAAGATTCTCGCAAGACGGATCATGAGCTCACAGACACGGATGTCGATGTCTTTGGGCAGCTTTTTCATGGTTGTGGTGTGTGCAGTCCATGACCACCCCAAGTCTTTCTCTATGAAGGATTTTACCCATCCCTTGCTAAAGGAAATCACCCCCACATTCTACTTCAACTCCTCGGGATAGTTTTCCCCCACGATGTCGTAGAGGATGGATCGCGCGGTTAAGGAGCAAATTGGCACGTTAATCCGTGCAAATGCTCAAGCTCCGTCTTCACCTCCTCCACGACCTCCGGATGATGGTCATGGAAGCCGCGTCTCCCACACATGCCGGGAGGTAGCGCCGCGTCCCGTGTGCCATCCAAGATGGGCTCATGCGGCACCTTGCATGCCCCCTACAAGATATGGTAGCACGGCGTCTTGGAGCCACATTTAAACCAGCTGTGCACTGGGGATTCGGCAAGTTTTTCATAAGGAAAAGCACCACCCGGACCACAACATACGCACTGGAGATGCCTTAGAGCCGCGTTGCAATGCCTCATCAGTCCGGTGGAAGTGGCCGCGGCTAGTCCAATTGTAGTACCCATCCTGTGGTGCAGCGTATGACCATGTGGATGATGCAGCGGTGTGCGTGCTTGAAGCCTTCAGAGAGGACCCTGACTTGCAGATTGTGATCTGTCCGGCTTGGCCAAGCACCTCCTGGTGTGGAGGGGCCTTGCGTGGGCACCCGACAGGGCACTTGAGGCATGGCTGGCGACATGGGAGGATTTCCACATCTTGCTGGATGTGTGCAAACCTCTCTTTGCGCGTGCACTTGGCAAAGTGCACACGCAAACCATGGATTCTAGTAACACGTGATGGTGTTACTAGAATCCATGGTTGTGAGTACCTAAGTGTCTAGAACCTGGAGCATTTGGAGTGCAAGCGTGAAGGTGTGGAGTGCAGTGCAGTGCGGATGGGACTGAGCAGGTGCGCGGTGCGACTGCGCACGGTACGGCAGGAGCAGCTACAACTGCAAAGCGAGTAGAGGGAGGCCAAGAGCGGCGCTCCAGTGACCATAATGCACGTGGACCATTGATTTGACCAGTATGATTCAAAGTTCCAAACTCGCCAAGAAAACGGAGACACCCACAACATTTTGTACGACAGGACCAGAACGGGACGTTTCGAATGAACCCAGCCATTTACTGAAATACCCACTTAGCCAATAGCCCCAAAAACAGAAAAGTTTACTTGAAATAACCAAATGGAAAATTCCTCTGCAAATCACCTTCCGAATTATCTTGTCACAATGGTCCATCCATTGTGTCACGGTCGCCACTACTGCCTCTACACTCCCTTCCTCCTCTGCCTCCACCTTAGCCTCATCCTCTACAACTTCCACCATGACACGAACATCCCTCGCCTCTTAGGGAAAGGGCCATGGACATGGGGAAGGCAAGGGGGGTTCTTTTGGCGGCGGGTCAGGAGGTGGTTAGGACGGACGCGGCAAAATACAGGGGACCCCCGGATCCTCCTCCTCCTCTTTCTCTTCCTCCAACACTGTGATGTGTTGGAACTAGGGAGCCTCTAGTTACTCAGCTCCCAAATGTCTTGACCCCCTTGACAATGCACACCTTGCATCAGCCATGCGGGTACATTGGGCCAACTCCTCTGGTGGCGACTGTAGTGCTCCTCACTCCTTTACCTCTATAACATCCTCTAGTTGCAGTGCATTGTTGTCCATTGATGCTATCGCCTAAAGCACCACCAGGGCACCCCCAGTACCACCCTAAACCTGGGGGTGGATCCTTGGAATTGGGGGGGCTGTCTTCTATGGCCCCATTATGGCCATTGCTCACCTCTAGCCTGGGCCTCTTCCGGCTACTCTCCTTGGCGTCCTTCCTCCGGGGCTAGTTTAACGCAGCCCTCTCTCATGCTATCCATAAGGACCATTTTTGTGATCAAGGAGATGAGAGTGTGCGTTCAGGCTTTGGGTCACTTGAGTGTGCTGTAGGTGGGAGTCTTTGTGGTCCAGCGTCTATTCATGTTCAATGGTGTTCTCCCATTGATTTCCCATGGACTGAGGAGTGACAATCTGTTCGTTTCTCTCATTGTATTGCTGCGTGTGGCCAGCAGCTTTTGCCGCACTCTGCACTTTGTCGCTGTCAGTTTCATTCTTGCAGCTGCTCCAGTCTTAGGTGGCTTCTGGATCCTTGATCTAGAGGGCACCCATCACATGATATCCTCCCTCTCATCCTTTGTGTCACGGGGACCTGTTGGCTCTGTTCGCGTTACAAGCACTTGCCGGGCCAACTGCTCCAAGTTTGGTTTTGAGTTTTCCCGCTTTGTTGGTCCTAAGGGGGGGGCTGTTTCTGCCAGACGTGCTGAATGTTCCCGATCTAATGCTAGGATTTCTCTCTTTCATGACTCTCGATGGCCAGGGTATGGATTTTTCCTCTAGCCGTGGAATTGCATCGGTCTTGCACCGCACTTCTTGTCATTATCTGCTTTGCGGCACCTGCTGTGATCGTTTGTTCAATGTTCTATCCTTCACGCCTACGCCCTTTGCATCAACTCTTGTGCACATTCAACGCTTGCTCTCATCTGGAAACACAGAGTTATTGCATCCCCTTCTCTACCACATCCACACCACTGCAATTTACAGTCTCCTTTTTGACCAGCTCGCTTATGGCCTAGATGCCTCCATTTTCCTGTACCTTACTGTAATCATTGCTTTGACTATGCTCAGGGCAAGATGCATCGATCAACATCCTCCACTTCTGAGTTTCACACTTCCCATCCCTAGACCTCTTGCATGCTGATGTCATGGGACCCCTTGCCCATGATTCCCGCGGGAGGGGGGAGGGTAGGCTACTACGTTCTTTGTCTTACAGATGACTTCTCTCGTATGCACTAGATGTTTCTACTCTGCCAAGGAAGTGTCGTTAGCTCCACTCTTGAGTAATGGCTCCCCCAGGCCAAACTCGCTTGTGGTCACCATCTGAAACTCTTTTGTTGGGACCATGGTGGGGAGTTCATGCGACCCACTCCTCGCTTCTTGTCTTCCCGTGTAGTGTGTATGGATCCCTCCGCTCCCTACACACAAGAAAAAAACAGGGCGCTTGCTGATGGCGTCCGCAGTCTTCTGAGTGCTTCAGCAATGCCTTTTCTTTTCTCCTATGAGGTCATGTTCTACATGACATGAGTTTCAAATCTTGTTCCCCACAATCCTCTTCCTCGTCATGTCACTCCCTTTGAATGTTGGTTTGGCCATCGTGCTCACTTGTGTCTTGCTCGTGTCTTGGATTATGTTGCTACCGCCTGCCTCCTAGATGACCTTTGGGCTCTCAAAGTGAGTCCCTGCACGCGTGTTTGCACCTTCCTCGGTGTCTCTAGCATGTCCAAAGCTTGGAGTTTCTACGAGTCTTGTCGCTCGCTGGTCATCAAATCCCGACGCTCTCTTCCTTGAGGACGTCTTGACTTGGGAATTCTCCAGTGCCGCTCCACCCTCCTCTCTCTCCATGCTCCATCGGCTTGGGGAGGGTGACTCTGTCTCAGCTTTTGGTCTCAAAGGGTCTCCTCCCTCCTCCACTGGCACAGCCTCTCCCCCTGGTCCTCCCTTTACTCATTCCCCACCTGTTCCTTACACTACCAGAAACTCCCACAGATTGTCGTCACCGTCCAGCGTACCTACCGTCCCCTCCTCACATCCGTTACTGGTCTTTGTTTCCTCTCCATCTTCTAAGCTCGCACCGACTAGTGTCCCGACTCAGTCCCCTACACATTCCACTCCTGGCTCACCCCTCATATCTTCCCCGCACACTCTTTCTCCAGATGTCTCAGAGCTACCTCCTTGTTTTTAGGTACCTCCTGGTCCTGAGCCATGCACATGCACAGGGAGACTATGCGCTCTCTCCTAGCACTATGTTTCTTCGTCCCCAAAGACCCTCCAACATTGCACGTGCTCTAGTGTGTCATCCTCCGTGACTCTCCCTTCTGCCAGACCTAATGGTCTTGATGCCCTCGACCTTGCCACCAATGTCTTCCACACTAACATTATAATGGTGTATGCCCTTGTGGCTCATGAGTTCCACAGTGCTCTTAATGCCTTTGTTGCAAGCTATGTTGCAGTATGCTTTGCAGCCAGTGGATGGACCACTCTTGCGCCCAAGCCTACCGTAGTTTGGCAAGCTTGGGAGGCACCAGATGCTGGCATTTGGCGAAAGGTAATGCAAGAGAGCTGACCGCTCTAAAGGAACATGCTGACTTTGAGCTTGTGCACCTTCGTTGTGAACCGGGTGCCATGTGCTAGCCTCAGCAGGATGGTGTAGGCACCAATTGGCGGCAACGGCGACCAAAGGGAGGCCGGTGCACACCTTCCTGGGTTTGTGGAAGCGTAGGGCTGTCCTGGGGGAGCACGGGAACACGTGTTCAACAGTGGGAGGAAAATGTACTTGTTATTCAAGTATCGACATACAAGACTATGCACGTGATGTTACATCCTAGGCGACCCGGGCCCGCCGAGCTGTGTGTGGCTCCATACAGGCTAGGGATGAGCTTTTTTTGCCTTAGCATCATGTAGCGCATCTTCCCAGATTTCCAATGCACCAAGAATTGCATCATTCCATGGAGGAACGGCCGAGATATGGCCGTTTCCATGAACTACGGCAATCCGTCACTGGCACCACCACTAGCGGTAGTGACAGCTGCCCGAAGTGCCCTTTCTGGTAATAACACATCGGGATGCCATTCCGAAGCACCCTTGGCCCTCAATGATCCTTGAATCATTGACTAGCCGGGCTCCAAGGTGCGATTCGGCTTTTTTGGGTCTTCCAAGGGTCGAGCATTGATCCTTGTGGACGATTTCCCGTCACCTTTGTCCCCTCGGCCGGTCCAACCTTTGGCCGGGCGTAACTTCCTCAATTCTTGATGGATCGACTCCGTTCTTTGATTGATCTTGCATGGTTTTTCCTCTACATTCCACATCTACAGTCTTGGTTAAAATTCAAGGAAGCCTCAAGCCGTGATCAGTGCCGCTGGCACTGTCTGGCTTACATTACCCCCCTTTAGGAGCAATCTGTCCCGGTTCGCTCTTTTGTACTCCCGAAGAATGGCATTCACCCTCCAACGTTGAAGTTGCGGGCAGGATCCCATGAGTTATGGGCTACGTTGTAGCCATTCCACTTGATGAGGTACTCCCATCCACGGCCACAACGACGGTGGTCAAGGATGGCCTCCACCTCAAACTCTTCCTCGCCCTCGATGACCACCGGAGGGGGAGGCTCAAAACTGCGGCCCGGAAAATTCTCAGTCGGATCATGGTAGAGTTTGAGCTTGGAGACGTGGAACACATTGTGGAATGCCATGGAAGGCAGAATAGCCAACCGCGCACCATGGGTGTTCGCATTTTGAGCACCTCGAACGGACCAAGCCACCGGAGTTTCAACTTGTCCGAACGCACCCCGCGAAGCTTGACATGCGTGTTCTTGAGAAGCACACGGTTGTTGAGAAGCTGGACATGACGTTAAGCGTTGCATCGACACATTTGCGGTCTGCTTGCAGTTTTCTCTACTCTTGCGCCTTTGCCAATGCGTTCCGCGTCACTGTCTAAATATGCTTGAATTCACGTGTAGTAGACTCCACCGTATGTAGGTTGCTTGCGATGTGCAAACTGAGGGGAGTGGCGGGCACTGTTCCGTTCACCACCTCAAATGGCGCCTGGCCGGTGGAGGCGGACATGGCGGAGTTGTTAGTTGGAGTGATGCTCCTCACCATGGCAGCAGTGAGTCCAAAAATGAACACCAAAAAGACAAGCCTTAGTGGCTTAGTGGTTAATGGTGTCCACCTCTAGAGGCAGGGGCTCAGGTTCATGTCCCACAAGATGAAATTTTGCCCTGCCTCAAGGTAGGTGGGAAGTAGATGCTAGGAAGCTAGCTCAACCTCTAGAGTTCCTCTTTAAGTTTCTAGAAGGCCAGGTGAGGGTCCAGGAAGGTGGCACACCTTCTAGAAGGGGTGACTTGTCCTACAAGGCATCTAGAGGTGTCTTGGTCTTTTGGACACCTTCCCTCCTACTAGAAGCAAGCTGAGAAATCTAGGAAGGGGCAGAAGCTTCTAGAGGAGGGAAGGGATGCCTTCCTAGGTGGGAAAAAGGAAAGCCTACTAATAGACATTCTAGAAGCCATAGAATCTGCTAGGAAGCTTCAAATATGGCATGCTTTGGTGTTTTGGAAAGCTTAGATCAGTGGCTATAAAATGCCACTGCTTGTGAGCCTTGATCAAGGGTTCATTCCCAGTCAATTGAGACCAAAACTATTGCCTCACTCTCTGACCAGTTTTCTGCCATCCTTGGAACCAGTTGCCTCCACAGTTTCAGTCTTTCCAAAAACAGTTGGTGGTGTGAACCAGCCACTGCTAGGGACCCTCCAGGGTGCACACTCACCCTCAGGCCAACAAAGGGTTATGGGCCCACGCCTCTAAGGGGTTCAAAGCCAGCTTGATTTCACACTTCCAACAGAAATACATGGCAACCAGCGAGCAAGAGAACAGCCGCGCTGTCCTTAAGTTTGATGGGACAGGCTTTGCCTTCTGGAGGTGGCAGTTTGTGGTCTTCCTCGACGACAAGGGACTGCTTGAGCTCGTAAAAGGTGATGAGTTTGCTCCGCCGGAGACTGCAACGGCTGAGGTGAAGGAGGCATACAAGAAGCGCAACAAAAAGGCGTTGGCGCTCCTTGTGTCCGCGTTATGCCCACCACAACTTGGGCACATCCAAGGATGCACCTTGGCCAAAGACGCATGGTCAAAACTCTGCTCCATCTACTACCCAACCAACCTTGCCAATCAGCTCTTCATCTTCAAATGGCTCGTCACCCTCCAAGCCAACAAAGGTGACAACATCATGAAGATCATGCAGCAGATTGAGTCGCTCGCAGTGGAGTGCGTGGCCACTGGTTGGGAGGTTGACTCTCAGTTGCAAGCTATGATCCTCCTTCTAGCCTTGCCGGACAGTTGGAGTCCCATGATCACAATCCTTGGTGGCTGGCCTTTTGACGAGCTGAAGTACCCAAAGGTTGATGAGTGAATGCGCAATGAGTGGATGCGACGTGGCGATCGAGAGAGTACAGCGGCATCAAGTTCAGCTTACACGGTTCATCCTCAAAGTGGAGGCCGAGGTAACAAGTGGAAGGGTGCCAAAAAAGGCACCAAGAAGGGTGACAAGAAGGGGGAGTGCTTCAACTGTGGCAAGGAGGGCCACTACGTGCACAACTGTCCCAAGAAGAAAACTCATCAGTCGCAGCGGGGTGGGAAGGAAGATGAGCACGCCCTTATGGCGTATAACTCCACCAACTTGAAGGACCCGGGAGTTGTCGTCATTGACTCCGGATTAGGCCGCCACACGCAATGCAACAGGGTGGCATTTGTCACCTACGGCGCCTCGGAGAGAGGCATGACGGTGGCCAATGGAAAAACAGAGGTGGCTACCAGTGAGGGTAACGTCCGCATTGAGTCAATTGTGGATGGCAAACCTGTAATGAGCACAATCTACGATGTGCTGCGTATGCCAAACTTTGGGGCAAACCTGCTCTCCGTCAGGCGCCTTACCAACAAGGGACTTGAGGTACTCTTCACAAAGAAGGAGGCCGTCATCCGCAAGGAAGGCAAAGGTGAGGTGATTGCATGTGCCAAGAGGGAGGACGACTTGTACCTGCTACACGCGAAGATCCCCAGCAGCCGGGCGGGGTCCAACGCCGCCAATATTGCAATGAAGGATGGAGGAGACCTAGACCTATGGCACCGCCGACTCTGCCACATTTCTCCATCAACAGTGAAGGAGATGGCTAAGAGGGAAGTGGTGCGGGATCTCCAAATCAGCGGCCTTGATGGAACCAAGGAGACCGTGTGTGAGCCATGCATCATTGGCAAATCAACTTGGCAGCCATTTGTCGCCAAGGGGACGCGTGCATAGGCAAAACTGGCCGTGGTACACACAGATGTGTGTGGACNAGACCTATGGCACCGCCGACTCTGCCACATTTCTCCATCAACAGTGAAGGAGATGGCTAAGAGGGAAGTGGTGCGGGATCTCCAAATCAGCGGCCTTGATGGAACCAAGGAGACCGTGTGTGAGCCATGCATCATTGGCAAATCAACTTGGCAGCCATTTGTCGCCAAGGGGACGCGTGCATAGGCAAAACTGGCCGTGGTACACACAGATGTGTGTGGACCACTTGAGAGCTCCATCGGCATAGCTCGCTACTTCCTCACCTTCATCGATGACCACAGCCGGAAGCTCTACCTCTACCCAATGAAGCGGAAGAGTGAGGTCCTTACGTGCATGCAGGAGTTTGTGGCAGATGTGGAGCGGCAAACAGAGTTGAAGGTGAAGGCGTTCCGGAGTGACAACGGCGGTGAATATGTGGGGTGCCTTGGGTGGATGAAGAGCAAGGGGATTGAGTGGCATAAAAAAACTCCACACTCCCCACAACAGAATGGCGTTGCAAAGAGAGTGAATCGCACAATCCTTAACATAGTGCGATCCATGTTGAGCGACTCCAGCCTTACACAACGGTATTGGGCGGAGGCGGCAAGGACAGCAGAGTACATCATGAATCTCATGCCGACCAAGCCGTTGAAGGACAAGGAGAGCAAGGCGTGAAAGACGCCATAAGAGGTGTGGAGCGGGAGGAAGCCGGCGGTGGGTCACCTCCGCACGTTTGGTTGTGTTGCACATGCAATGGTGCAGGCACGTGACGGACGGAACAAGCTGGACCCGCGTACCCATCGGTGTTTTTTCCTTGGATATGAGAGCGGCAGCAAGGCGTACCGGCTCTTTGACCCAAAGAGGAAACAGATTGTGCGGGTCGTGACGTCACGTTCGACGAGAAAAGCCGTTGCACACACAAGGAGGCAGGTCTCTCCAAGAGGGGGGAGTGGATGCCACTCCTTGAGGGGGAGACGCCGGAGGACGTGAATGAGGGTGACATCCTTGCATCACCACCAACCAAAGAGCATTGCCTAAGGGATGGGCGAGCGGTAGATTTTATTCCGGCCAGTTTGGATGAGGAATCCGAAGCACCGAAGATGGATGTGGAGGCGGGGAGTTGACCAATGTCTCCAAGGTCTCCAAGAGTGGGGGAGCAGGCGCTTGGAGAGGACGGCGCCGAAAGGGGACAGCAACAACAACAACCGCCTCAAGAGCCCCGCACGAGCAGCCGTGTGCGAAGAAAGACTAAAAGATACGATGCCGACAAGGGCATCTAGACTGGGTTTGCACAAGTCTTCATCGCACAAGAGGAGCCTCAAGGAGGCACTGTACAAGAAGGATGGGGCTGAGTGGGAGGGAGCAATAAAACACAAGCTCGCCTCCCATGAGGAGAAAGGCTCCTCAACTGCAGGTTGAGCATGGACAACTGCCATGGCTGATGCGCAAGGGGGAGATTGTTGGAGTGATGCTCCTCACCATGGCAGCAGTGACTCCAAAAATGAACACCAAAAAGACAAGCCTTAGTGGCTTAGTGGTTAATGGTATCCACCTCTAGAGGCAGGCGCCCGGGTTCAAGTCCCACAAGATGAAATTCTGCCCTGCCTCAAGGTAGGTGGGAAGTAGATGCTAGGAAGCTAGCTCAACCTCTAGAGTTCCTCTTTAAGTTTCTAGAAGGCCAGGTGAGGGTCCAGGAAGGTGGCACACCTTCTAGAAGGGGTGACTTGTCCTACAAGGCATCTAGAGGTGTCTTGGTCTTCTGGACACCTTCCCTCCTACTAGAAGCAAGCTGAGGAATTTAGGAAGGGGCAGAAGCTTCTAGAGGAGGGAAGGGATGCCTTCCTAGGTGGGAAAAAGGAAAGCCTACCAATAGACATTCTAGAAGCCATAGAATCTGCTAGGAAGCTTCAAATCTCGCATGCTTTGGTGTTCTGGAAAGCTTAGATCAGTGGCTATAAAATTCCACTGCTTGTGAGCCTTGATCAAGAGTTCATTCCCAGTAAATTGAGGCCAAAACTATTGCCTCAATCTCTGACCAGTTTTCTGCCATCCTTGGAACCAGTTGCCTCCACAGTTTCAGTCCCTCCAAAAACAGTTGGTGGTGTGAACCAGCCACTGCTAAGGACCCTCTAGGGTGCACACTCACCCTCAGGCCAACATTGTATGCCAGTTTAGTGACAAGCAACTACTGGTCCCACACCGTCTCATCCGGATCACCAACTGTACAAAGGAGTTGCTCCATCGTCTGGTTCGTCCGCTGCGTCTGTGTGTCAGTTTGGGGATGAAAGCTAGTCGATAGCTACACCTTGCTGTCGTAACGCTCCATGAGTTCTCACCAAAACTTACTCGTGAAGCGTGGGTCATGTTTGGTTGTAATGGATTACTGCATGCTGTGAACGTGGGCAGCCCTCCGGGAGTTGATCAAGCTCAATAAGAGCCGCCTCGGCAGGGACCAACTGTTTGTGAGAGGAAGTTGCAGGTTGCACAGACAGAAAATTTGAAGGAAAATGTAGATTTTCAGAGAGATCAAATATCAGAGTTGACTCTTGAATGAGAAATTACATCATCACAGCTTTCTAACAAACCATTTTACACCTCCTTTGACTAATGGAGCACTGAGATACACTCTGTCAAAGTGACCCTACTGCACTCCTACTCTAGCGTGATGAGCGGCAGTCACATTAGCATGCATTAGAATTATGTCTCTGATGGCCTGTATGGCCAATCATCCTCGAGTTTTCCTTCCTTGAAGTCTCTTGAAGGCCCTCCAGCCGCCTTTTCTCCTTGAATGCCGCTCGCAGCCGTCCTGGTCAAAAAGTCTGGCCGCCTTTTGTGCTCCAAGTGCTCTGGTCGCCACTTGAACCCGAACCATGATATCCAAACTTTGGAAAACCATATCTCACCCAAACGGACTCCAAATTGAGTTCCGTAACTTGCGTTGGAACTTGTAAAACATTCTCTATGCATCTGCATTATCAGATGATTTTCATTGAGCAACACATTTTTGTCACATTCTGGCAACCTCATAATCATCATTCTTCTACTTTGCGATAACAAAAATCACACTCATCCGCATTGTCCCCTTCGCTGTTGAAAGCAATGTTCTGCCAACGGCTTGGTCAGAAAGTCTGCCAACATCATACTTGAAGGGAAAAACTTTATGTGCACCACCTGCTTTGCCACGAGCTCACAGATGAAGTGGTACAGCAGGTCGATGCGCTTGGTGCGGGCGTGAAACTTTGCATTCTTGGTGAGAGTAATGGCGCTCATGTTGTCACAGTAGATTGTATTTGCTGTGGTCTGCTACTGTCCATGGCTTGCAGCAACTCACGTAGCCATACAGCTTCTTTTGCGGCTTCACTCAGGGCGATGTACTCTGCTTCGGTGGAGGAGATGGCGACGCACTCTTGTTTCTTGCTCCTCCAGCTGGTTGCACCTCCCCAGAGCACAAACACGAACCCACTGGTTGACCTCCTTGTGTCCAGGTCACCCCCCCAATCTGTGTTGCGTTGCTGTAGCTAATGAGGATGGGGCTGTTGTTGCCGCTGAAAGTGAGGCAAAGGCTGCTACGTCTGTTGAGGTAGCGCAGCACGTGCTTGATCGCCTCCCAATGCGGGACGCCTGGATTTGTACAAAACTTGCTTAGCACTCCCACTAATTGGCTGATGTGGAGGCGCGTGCTGACTGCTGCATACATGATGCTCCCAAATGCAGCTTGGTACGGCACTGCTTCCATGTGACTCTCTCTTGCATGCCTTGGGGAGGCTGCGTCATGCTCAGCTTCGCTCCCACTTCCAGTGGTGTTGCGGCCTTGCACGCTCCTGCCATGTTGAAGCGCTTGACGATGTTGCTCACGTACGTGTTATACGAAAACTCCAAAACCTGCTGCTGCCGGTCGCGCTTGACCTGAAGGCCAAGGTAGTAGCTGACCTCTCCAATGTCTTTCATGTCAAACCTGGCAGAAAGGGACTGCTTCACATCGTTCAGAACAGACTTTGAGTCAGATGCAATGAGCAGATCATCAACATAGAGCAAGATGATGACTTGGCTTGCCTCTTGTATGCGCCCATAGACTGCATGGTCTGCTTTGCTACGCACAAAACCAAGCCCAGCCAGCTGCTCATCCATCTTGTGGTACCGTGCTCGCTGTGCTTGCTTCAGGCCATGAAGAGCCTTCACAAGCTTGCACACAAAATCCTCCTTTCCCTCCACCACATACTCCTCCGGCTGCTCCATGTACACATCCTCTTTGAGGTCACCAGAAAAAAATGAACACATCACATCCATTTGGTGCACCTCCCAGTCCATAGCAGCAGCAAGAGCGAGAATCGCTAGGATGGATGGGAACTTTGCAACAGGTGCAAATGTCTCATTGCAATCCACACCCTCAGTCTGCGCATACCCCTTTGCAACCAACCGTGCTTTGTACCTGAGCACCGTAGCATCCGCACCACGCTTGCGCCTGAAGATCCACCGGCATCCCATCACCCGGCTGCCATGTGGCGCTTCCTCGAGGGTCCATGTGATGTTATTCATGAGCGCACCATACTCCTCGTCTGCTACGGCATGCCAATCTGCCGCCTTGGTGCTGTGCATGGCTTCAAAGAATGTGGCTGGGTCATTGGTGACGGTGAGGAAGAGAAGCTCGAGGTCAGATGACTACGTTGGTGGTGGAAAGGTACACAGGTTCAGCCACTCCCCTTGTTGCATCTGCCTCTTTCCGAGCCTCTTGGACTGCTGTGGCTGCTCCTCACTGTCCTTTACACCTTTTTTTATGCTTGTGGACCGTTGTGGCAGCTTGCGGTACGTTGCTTTTCTACTCCTCCTCATCAAATTCAGCTGCAGGCTCATTCTTCTTCTCAGCTCCCTCCACCTCCTTCTCATTGCCGCTATCACCGCCATCTTCCGCACCGCCCTCTTCTGCTACCGGTGCTTCTTCCACTTCAGGTACAAGTCCGGGAGCAAGTGGAACTACAAACATAGGGCTCCAAGTCCAGCCCTTCACATCCTCTTGAAAGACCAGGTCACGGCTAAAGATGATCTTGCGTGCGGCAAGGTTGTAGATGCGGTATTCCATGGTATCGTAGACGAGGAAGGCAGCCTTCAGCGACTTTGCGTCCAGCTTGCTACCGTTGCCGGCACGCACATGCACGAATGCGCCACACCTGAAGAATTTTAGGTGCGTCACTGTTGGTGTGTGTCCCGTCACTGTTGGTGTGCATCAGTGGCACGGCGCACGTTGGACTCTGGTTTTTCAGGTACACAACAGTGTTGACCGCTTCCGCCCAAAATGTTGGTGGGAGCTCCGCGTCTTGGAACATGCTCCAAACACGCTCCATGAGCGTGCGGTCCGCGTGTTCAACCACGCCGTTCAGCTACGGTGTTCCAGGTGGGATAACCTCGTACCTAATCCCGCGAAACTTAAGGAAGTTGTGGAACTCGTTGGAGAGGTACTCTCCTCCACCATCAGTGCAAAGCACCTTTGATCGCCTGCCACTCTCAGTCTGTGCAGCAGCAATCTACACCTTGAAAGCATCAAAGAACTCATCCTTTCCAGCCAAGAATGACACCCACGTCTTCCTCGACTTATCATCAATGAATGTGACAAAGTAGAACTTGCCAGACAAGGATTGTGATGGTATGGGACCGCACAAATCAGAGTCTACGAGTGAGAGAAGCTTGGTTTCTCTCTTTCCTTCCCCTGTGAAAGGAGAGCATGCTTGCTTCCCTTCAATGCAGCTCTCACAAGCCGATGCACCCGCCTGCTTCACCCCATTGAGCTCCAGGCCACGGACCATATGCTGCATGGAGCCCATGGTGCCGAAGCCGAGGTGACCAAGCCGGCGGTGCCATAGGCCAATGTCGTGTTTTCTTTCTCTTGCTGCCAACTCTGAGTTGGCCTCCTTCTCCGACGCAAAATAAAGACGGTAAATGCCATCCTCCTCGTCGGGTTTTGCAAGCACACGGCCTGCACGGGCAGAGATAGTGCAGCCACGATTCTCAAAGCAAACCTGCATGCCTTCGGAGATGAGAGAGGAATCAGAAAGGAGGTTAGCTGCCAGCCCCGGAACATGGAGCACTCCCTTCACAAAAAGTTCCATGCTCTTCCCTTCAACGGAAGCACAAAAAAAAATCTCACCCTCCCCAACCGCCATTTGCACATGATTGTCCCCCATTTACACCCGACGAGGTTCAATGGCCGTGTAGACAACAAACCACTCCTGGTGACATGTCATGTTCCGTGTGGCTCCCAAGTCGATGATCTCGAACAAGGCGGTGTTCTCGGAGACGTGCAGGACCCGGATAGTTGTCACGAGTCCACTCTCCCAATCTGCTATGTTCGCAAAAGCGTCGGACTGCTTTCCTGCTCCCAGTTCAGCCATAAGGTCCGCCTTCTTCTTCTGGCATTCGCACGTCCAACGTCCCAGCTTCTTGCAGTAGTGGCAATTTCCCTCCTTCTTCTCTCCTCCGTCATTTCCCTTGGTCGGTGCAGCACCACCCTCATGACCAGTGTTGGTGATGAGAGTGACATCCAGTCCGCGTTCACCCTCTTCTGCCTTGCAACACTCCTCCTCAAACAGTAGGCTCTCCTCCACATCGTTGAGGGAGAGCTTTTCACCACGCTGGTCCAGGGCAACAATGAGAGGAGTGTAGCTGCTATGAAGGCTAGAGAGGATGGTTAGCATGAGAACGCGCTCCTTAACAGGGTCCTCAATTGCAGCTAGCTGGTCAGCAAGAGACTTAACCATGTTGATGTAGTCAATCATGGATCCGGACTCGTCCATCTTCACAGTGTGAAAGCGACGACGCAGCTGCATGTTCATGAGGAAAGACTTGGAAGCATAAGTAGAATGAAGCTTTTTCCAAACCTCCTTGGGCGTGAGAATGCCACGGACGAGTAGTTGCTGCCGTTCGGCGAGGTAGAGGTAGATGGTGGCGAGGGCGCGGTCACGCTTCTTGCGGTAGGTACGGGCCTCGCCAGGAGAGAGGGAGTCTTCCAATGGTTCCTTCTCCTTCTTATCCACCTGGCTCCAGAGGCCCTTCTCCATCAGCACCATCTTCATGCTGTGGCTCCAGTTGAACAAGTTCTTGCCTTCGAACTTGGCGATGTTGACGGCGTCCACCACCGAGGCGGATGTCACCATGGTAGTGCAACGATAAGCACCCAAACACCTCTCTCACACAACAGGGTGCAAGGAATGCCTCAAGGAGAAGGAAAAGCTTTTCTCTAGCTCTGATACCACTGCTGGAAACTGGGGCAGCCCTTAGGGAGTTGATCAGGCTCACTAAGAGCCGCCTAGGCGGGACCAACTGTTTGTGAGAGGAAGTTGCAGGTTGCACGGACAGAAACTTTGAAGGAAAATGTAGGTTTGCAGATAATGCTAATGTCAGAGTTGAATCTTCAGTGAGAAATTGTATCATTACAGCTTTCTAACAAGCCCTTATATGCCTCATTTGGCCAAAGGATCTCTGAGATACACTCTGTCAAAGTTGACCTTCTATTGCACTCCTACTCTATGAGATGAGCGGCAGTCACATTCGCATGCATGAGAATTATGTCTCTGACGGCCTCTATGGCCAAAAATCCTCAAATTCTCCTTCCTTGGAGTCTCTTGAAGGCCCTCCAGCTGCCTTTTCTCCTTGAAGGCCGCTCCCAGCCGTCTTGGTTAATAATTCTGGCCGCCTTTTGTGTTGAAAGTGCTTTGGTCGCTACTTGAACAGGAACCATGATATCCAAACTTTGAAAAACCATATCTCAACCAAATGGACTCCGAATTGAGTTCCGTGAAGTGCGTTGGAACCTGTAGACTATTATCTGTGCATCTTGTCAGATAGTTTTTATCGAGCAATACATTTTTGTCACATTCTGACAACCTTATATCCATCACGGCAGGCCATGGAGACGTACCACATGCTTGAGGAATAGCCTATCCATGCCTTCCGCGCTCTCTGTATCACTCTTCGCGATAAAGTAAAATTTCCTGCTGAAGCGATCCTTGACCACCAGCACCGCATTGTGACCTGCCGCTGTCTCGGTCAAGCCTGTGATGAAGTCCATGGAGATGTCTTGCCAAGGCTGCTCGGGGATGGGCATGGGTTGGAGGAGAGCCGGGGTCTTTGTCCTCCGTGCCTTGTGGCGTTGGCACACCTAAAAACAGCAGCAGAGTTTGGCCACCTCCGAGGACATGGTAGGAAATCAAAGGAGCGAGCCACAGTCTTCAATGTCTTGTCGGCAGAGAACTGGCCGCTTGGGCTACTGTCATGGCACTCCCCTGAAATCAGCTGCCGAAGCACCGGCACCGCGGGAGCCACCACCTACTGCGTGCCCTTCTGTTGCCAATACGGCGCCTCAAAGATAAATCTTTGAGTGTTGTATCCCCCTTGCACCTCGTATCCCTCCGTGAAGAGCTTCACAAGGTACGCATCATCGTGGATGGTGAGAGACGCGACCCGCATCATCAGGTCTGGTCGCCTTGAGAGTGCGTCGGCTGGATTGATGCAATCCGGCCGATACACGATCTCGTAGTTTGAGTGCGACTCGAGGTACTCCACCTAATGCGCTTGCTGTCGGCTCAGGTTTGGCTGCGTCTTGATATACTTCAAGGCATGCTGGTCGGTGTAGACTGTGCATTTCCACGCCTCAAGATAGCACTGCCAGTTCTTGAAGGCTGCGACCATGGCAAGCATCTCCTTGTCATGGATGGCATAATTCAGCTCCGTTGCGTGCAAATAGCGCGAGTAGTAGGCGACCGGCTGTAACCCATTGCCAAAGTCCTAAAAAATGATCCCACCAATGGTCAGGTCCGATGCATCTGTCGCCATTTCAAACTCACGGCCGCTATCGTCCAAGTGCAAGGCCGACGCGGAGGTTAGAGCTCGCTTGAGGTGCTCAGACCGCCCATCTCCACTCACGATTCCTTGCGAGTGAGATTGGAGAGTGGCGCTAGCACTCCCGCATAGCCAAGGATGAACTAGTGGTAGTGGTTGCAAAAACCAAGGAACACTTGCACATCATGCACATTACGCAACTTTGGTCACTCTTGCACAGCAGACACCTTACGTGAGTCCATGGCAATCTGTCCATCGCCAATGATTTTTTCGAGGAATTCAACCTTACCTCAAAATCATACTTAGAGAGCTTTGCAAAAAGGTTCTCCTTCCTCAATCTTGAGGAAATTCTTCACATACTCCTTTGCTCCTCCGCCGTCTTGCTATACACCAATACATCATCGAGGGAAATCACCACAACAGCATCCAAGTACGGCCTGAAGATGGTCTTCATCGCCGCCATGAAGCTGGAATTGGTCAACCCAAAAGGCATTACGAGGAACTAGTAGTGACGATAGCGGGTGCGAATGGCCGTCTTTTCCACCTTATCTCCTGCGATGCAGATCTGGTGGTAGCCAGAATGGAGGACGATCTTGGTGAAGAAACGAGCCGCACGGAGCTGATCGAAGAGCTCCTCGGCTCGTGGAAGCGGGTACCGGTTCTTGATGGTCAGCTCGTTCAATGCCCGATAGTCCACGCACATGCGCACATCTCTTGTCTTCTTGTGCACAAAAAATACAGGTGCAGCGTAAGGAGACAAAGACGGCCGGATGAAGCCATGTTCTGTCATCTCAGATAGTTGCTTCTTGAGCTCCTGCAGCTGCTCGTTGCTCATACAATATGTTGCACAAAAATGCATGCACGCTCCAAGTTTGACGTTGATGCAATGGTCCACGTCTCGCTTCGGTGGCAGACCCGCCGGGAGGATGTCGGGGAACATGTCCTTGAACTTTGTACGCACCTTTTGAAGCCCCTCCGACGCCGCATCAAACTTGCATTGGGCCCCCAGCTGCTCACGAGTTGCCCCGTGCGCTACAACAAGCACCACGTCCTCTCGTTAGTCAATGTTTTCTCCCATGTCTCGCACGAACGCCAAAAAAACTGCTCCTTTTTTCCGAATCTCGCTCTTGAGTTCCATCAAGTTCAGCATCATCGGTGCCGATCCCTCCTTGCGAGGCACCGACTGCTGTGGCGCTTCCTCCCCGCAAGTCTTCTCCTCATCAGCCTCTTCCTTGGACCACGTAAGCAGGGGATACTCCTTGTCTCCAAGCTTGATTGAGACGGTGCGCGCCTCCCAACTGAAGGCGGGGTTGTACTTGTTGAGGAAGTCATGACCGAGGATCACATCGTAATCCTTCATCGGGCACACCCGGTATACGATCTTTATGCGAAGCTTCTCCATGCAAATGGAGAGGGGATGAGCCGGGTACCCCACTTCAATCATGCTTTCCACTTGGCTAGTGGTCGGTTTCCTTCTCCTGAGCGCGAGGCCCCACTTTTGAGTGCACTCCATGCTCACTAAACTATGGCTCGCACCACAATCCAACAGACTCCCCACCTTCCTCTTGATGCCTTTGACTCGCACCTCCAAGAAAGTTGTGGACTGCTCCTCCTCATACTCGAAATCCCATGCCTTGACCTCGGAAACCCCTTCAATTGTTGCAAGGCGTTTGGATGGGCGGTCAACGTGCGGTTTGGGTTGAGAGGAGCCAGGAATAATGCCATCTACACCCCGCTCTCCTTGTTTCCTGAATCCTTTGTTGCTTTCTTTGTTACCTTCGTGGCTTGATTCCTCTTTCCTTGTTGCTTACCCTTGCCATCGTCCTTCTTAGGACGCCAGAAGTCATGCGCAATATGGACATGCTTGCCACATTTGTAACACTTACGCTCTTGTAAAGCTCCTATCTCCATGGGCGTGTCATCGCTCTTGAGCCTGGTGCACGTGAGGGTCGTACCGCTCTGCTGTTACGATCATACGCGGCACGTTGTCATTGAGGTCGTGCATCACCGTCACAGCGGGGGAGTCATCCTCTAGTGGCAACACAATTTGTGGGAGTCGAAGCCACAATTAGGGACAATCTAACAAAACCTGCGGGTGTAGCGGTGACGCCACCAGTTTGGCGAAGCCGATGCAGCTTGGCGCGCGCATTGTTCCTCACATCGCCCATGGTGAAGCGCTTGATGAACGACTACGTGAACTCCTTCCACCAAGTCGGCCACTTCAGGGTAGGGTCGCCACTACTACACGTTGGAGCCAATGAAGTTGAGATTCCGATCGCGGCCACAATGCCGGCAACCATCGCTACTCCACTCCCGTGTTGATTGGACCACATCACATCAGCCCACCAGTCCAACGATGTCCCTCTCAATAGGGTCACGGTATAGTCGTGTCATGCCTCAAACCTTGAGGCATCTACGTCGATGGCGTTGAAGTACAGCTCTAGTCCAAGAATCCAAGCGTGGGGATCTCGGCCATCCTTCTTGGATGGGTCGTACGGCTCCAGCTTGGGCGGGCTCGGGACGTCCACCATAGGTCCATTTGTGGTGGCAACTGACACTTGTGTTGTCACTCAATGCTTTGTGAGCTCTTGATTTTGGTACACGTTTTGCTTCTCCAACAGGTCCATCTTGGCCCGCATGTCGGTGAGCAACTTCCACAATGCTGTGGCGGCTGTTGCTTTGCCTTGCGCGTCAAACGCCGCGGCCATGAGGAACGTGCCAGATGAAATCATCTTTGCATCTAGTACAACTTCTTCCTCAATGGGTCCTTCGACTGCCGCCTTCTCATCGAAGTGTGTGGTTGGCCTTGGGCACGGATTTGCCAAAGAGAAGAGATGTGTGCTAGTCTACTCTAACCAGAAGAGGTTGTCACGTAGATGAGTGTGCCCCTCATCCAAGGGTGACTCTGATAGCAAGTGTGAATCAGGCGTGGTATGCTAGCCTCAACCTTATGGTGTAGGCACCAACCGGTGGCAACGGCGACTAAGGGGAGGCCGGTGCACACCTTCCTAGATTTGCAAAAGCGTAGGGTTGTACTGGGGGAGAACGGAACACGTGTGGCACAGTAGAAGTAAACTGTACTTGATATTCGAGTGTCAAAAATCAAGACTACATGTACATGATGACACATCCTAGGTGACCGAGGGTCGCCAAGCTGTGTGTATCTCTGTAAGGGCCAGGGATGAGCATTATTGTCTTAGCATCACGTAGCTCATCTTCCCAGACTTCCAACGCACCAAGAATCGCAACATTCCATGCAGGAACGGACGAGATATGGCCATTTCTGTGAACTACGGCAATCTGCCGCTGGCACCACCACTAGCGGCGGTGATGGCCGCCTCAAGCGTCCTTTCTGGTAAGAACACATCGGGGCGCCATTCAGAAGGGCCCTTGGCCCTCAATGATCCTTGAATCATTGATTATCCGGGCCTCAAGACGCGCTGCGAGGGTCGAGCCTAGATCCTTGGGGACGGTTTCCTGTCACCCTTTTCCCTTCCGCGGGTCCAGTCTTTGGCCGGGCATAACTTCCTCAATTCTTGATGGATCGACCCTGTTCTTGGATCGATCTCACACGGTTTTTCCTTTAGATTCCAAAATTTGTATTCTGAGTTCACATTCAAAGGAAGCCTCAAGCCGTGATCAGTGTTGCTGGCACTGTCTGTCTTTCATTCGGCTTGTCTGTAATGATGTCTGGAACTGCTTTTTCCTTTGACAAAAGCTAAAGACTAATGGCATGATCTCTCAATCCGTGACAAGTACAAGGCGCGGCTCACATCCCTGGGATTGAATTTAGTGAGACATTTACGGGAGGTGGAAAGTATAGCAGTGCTTGTGCGATTGTGTTTCCGGTTGCCTAACATGACTGGGAATAGAAGCAAATTGGCGTAAAGAATGCCTTCCTACGTGGACAAATTGATGAGAAGATCTACATGATCAAGCCGGTGGGTTTCTCTGATGGTACTAAGTTAGTTTGGTGATGACAATAGGCCTTATACGGGCTCAAACAGTCACCACACTGCTAGAACATGGAGATATCTTCCACTTTTGAGAGAGGTAGGTGGTGGCGCATCATCGTGGACCCTCCACTCTTTCTGAGTGCACCCTGTGAGCCCTTCATAATCTACGGTGCAGACCATGTTATCACCTCCCTAAGTCTAACTGCAGTCAATTCAATGAAGATTGTACTGTAGTCCACATACATGAGAAAGATCAAGGTCTTGCCCGAGTGTTCCTGGGGATGGAACCGGTGCATGATCGCTAGCATCGCACTCTTCATGTGTACCAGGGGACATACGTCCACAAAGTGGGAGGACGCTCTGCCTCCTTCCTTTCAGGCACACCCATTACTTCTACACCTAAGAATCCGGTAGGTCGCCGACTGTGGAAGTTATCTAATCCATTATAGATGGGGGAGAATGTCGATGTCACTGATTACCTAAGCGTGATCAGGTCCCTCATATTCCTTGCAACCAACACACAGGCAGACATGGCCTTCGTGGTCAACTTCTTGGCGTAGTTCTCTCACCATCCTTACCAGAGACACATTCAAGCGTCACTACGTGTGGTTTGCTATGCACTTTAAACCGTATCCATGGGACTGTGCTATCTCTCATCGTCATCAGTGATCATTGACGAATATACATACAGTGATTGGGCGCATGACACCGATGCCCATAATCGCACGGATTACATCTTTCTTGTTTGCCAGATTGCTATCCCTTGGAAGAGTGGAAAGAAGGAATGTGTTGCCAAGAATTCCAGCGAGGCAGAGTACGTAGCGCTTAGAGCAGGTACATGTAAGAGTGTATGGTTGTCCCGGTTGTTGCAATAACTGTGTGTTTCCATGCAATGCATCACTTTGCGCTATGACAACCAGGGCACCAAAGCAATTGCTGAGCATGACGGCATGCATCATTCCTGCACAAAGCAGATCAACATTGAGCATCACTTTACATGCGAGCGCATTGCTGCTCGAGAGGTTTCCGTTGTTTGGGTCGATACTAATGAGTTGTGTGGAGAATTTCTCACCAAAGCGCTCAACAGTGGCATGTTCACAGCATCTGTGCATGCTGTTGGCTTGCTGCGCGCACGCGATACACTAGATTGACGTGCATGCATCTTGTCATTCATCGTTTCGACGTCATTTTTGTGCACTGTCTTCTCTCATGTTTGTGTAGGCTACTCATGTATGGGTTATGGGAGAGTGTTGGTTATGATTGAAAGACACACAAGTAGCTTCTTGAATCTGTGCACACACACATCATCACTAAAGGTGATTGGTCGCGATTTAGGCTCTCGGATGCAACGTCAGTGTACACATTATAGAGCACATAGTGCTGGATCTTTAGCGAAGTGCAAGAGCACTGTCAACTTAACTAGTCCTACATGCTTTGAGAGCTTGATTTCAATGATCATTGTGACATGCTTGGTCCATTTGTTGCATGACATGGAGCACACACAGTACAGGGGCACATGCAGCCACAGACGCTAGTGGCCGATGTGATTATAGTAACTTACGTATACATGTGTCAGTCATGTGGTGTTGGGTTGCTAATCCCTTGAGACCACACAACCCGGTTATCCTGGCGTTTGAGACACCATTGGAAGCTCACTCGTTTTCCGTTCTAGTTTGATCCCCGGGTGGTGTCCGAGCCCCACGTCGAGTCCATCGTGTGGGTGTCCTGGTCAACCGGCGCTTACCACCGGCTACCCTGTTACTCATGTTACCTATTGTCTTGTCATTTCTTTTTACTCCAAGGAATGCCCGACTTCATCCATGGCTGTGTCTCGCTCCTTTGCTTGACACGTTGGTTACCCTAGCGATCCTCCACCTCCTCTCACATGGATGAAGATGCACAATACGTGAATTGAGGAAATCCTTGGACATCGACGCTATGGAAAAAGTGCCAATATTTAGTCAAGTGGCATGGCTACATGGTCGCGCACATCCGTTGGGAGCCCAACAACCATCGAAATGTGGATCATCTGATTCACAGCTAGCACGAGCATCGTCAGTCACGTCAGGTAACGCACTAAGATTTCTTCGCTATGGGGGGAGGGGCAAGGGGGAGTTACGTTCTAGATGTACACGTCCCTAAACTTCGAGAATGGACATTTATGTCCTTGCATTCATGGCCCATCCTGCATCAACCTCAAGATTTTTATGCTCTTATGCCGAGGGAGTTTTGGCCACCTTCTGTGACCTCAAGTGTTTCTTTTACAAAGGTTTTGACACATTCTAGCACTTTCAAGAAGGGTCGAGAACCGTTTCGACCTAATTCCGCTATACCCACTCTTTGGGCCTTGGAATTATCTCTTGGCCATTTCTTGCACATTTAAGACGCGGTACTCACTTTCCACAACAGATGCGTCGTGTACCCACTTTTCTCGAGGCGCATGAGATCATGCATGCCGCACCCACTAATGCAAAGAAATTCACGCTACACCAGTTCCAAACGAAATAGCTCGACAACTGTGGGTATCCAAATTATGATTTTTTTAATTGGTTTCACAAGAAGTTTTATTTCGTCCTATGCTTATTGTTCATTTATGTGACGAATTTTATATCATTTGTAATTTTTCAAAGAAGTAGTCACGTTTTTAGCACATCAAACACTGGGGGTATCATTTATGTTCACTTAAGAATTCTCTTTTTTTCGTCGTCAGACATTGGCCGCTGGTCTTTCGTGTACATCACAATCACGCAATCTTGGATGTCCATGGTCGTGTTATGTGATCGTTCGCAACGCAAACGAGCAAAAAAGCCCTCAAATGGGCCTATTGGCCCTGGGTCTACGGACCCGTTCAAGGACTTTCGCTCGTTCGTTCCAATAACAAGCGAATAGTCCTGTTCACTTAAAACTGTTCACTTCAGTTTGCTACAGTGTTAAAAACAATTGAGTGACGTAGTTGTTTTCGTAAAATCGCTCCCACGAACAGAAAACGTTTTTCGACGTCGACTCGACGTCGATGTTTGCAACGCAAACATGGACGTCGATCCGACGCCGACGTCAATTTGATTTGGGCTCATCTGTTATGTCGACGTCGTCGTCATGAGAAGAGCGCAAAAAAAATGACGAGCTGTTGATCAGACCTTGTCCGGTCGACACCCGGATAGTCAAATGTGGAGTTGACGACCTGCCTCGCTGCCGCCAGCCAGCCCGTCGGAGTCCCAGCGTCGCCGTTATTGAGCCCTTCTGCCAGTATCGTGGCTATCCAGGGTATCGACGTTGGTATCGAGCAGCCGTCCAGCTCGATGCCGATACCGGTACCGATACCTCTTTTCATTTTTCTAGTTTGAGGACTATTAAGCAGAGCGAAAGTCGCAAAATCACAGAGACACTAAGAGAGAGAGAGAGAGAGAGAGAGAGAGAGAGAGAGAGAGAGAGAGAGAGAGAGAGAGAGAGAGAGAGAGAGAGAGAGAGAGAGAGAGAGAAAGAGAGAGAGAAATGGGGTGAAAGAGAGACCCGCGAAGGTAGAAAAACACTAAAAATATACAAAAGAAATATAATGAGCATGTAAGTCGTTACTCCCGCTACATATTTGTGTTAAAATAGGAAGATTCTTAGCATACGGCACCTAATCTGTGTATGCGTCAATGACTAAGGTTTTCTTTCTATGTCGTTGGGCGTATGTTGGTGGATTGTGAAAGTGGGTATGCGGAGAATGATGTTTTACCCCTTACGATTTTTAGCCGGGTGGACATCGGAAGAATTAGTTTTAAACAATGGCCCTTAGAAGTATTCTCTGCATTCAGTGGATGTTACATGTGTTTTTCTGTGAAAGTGGCCGTCCTTTTCTTTTGTTGCAAAAAAATGGGGAATGTGTACATTAGTTGCGATGAAATTGGGTATACGAAAAGTTTAGCCTAAATGTTTCGTTGAATGTATCGATGTTTCGATATTATTTAGACGACTTTATTACGACGCTGGAATTCTATAGGAACACGCCTCAATACTCCTGAAAAACCCCGAATTATCTAAGGAAATTCACAATGAAACCACTAAAGATGTAGTGTTTCATGCGTGTTCAATCCGACCGCCCAGGACTCTACATATGCCTCACCTGTTTCTCGTTATTGGTTATTGCCCTTGATATGTTGGATACTTATCATCGGATTGAAAAGAATAATTATGTTAACCCTCCACATTCCTAGAATCATCTTCTGCTTCGCACCTCATCCCATTGAATTGTCCAAGTTCTGCTAGACCCGAAGAAAATGGCTGAGGAAATGACTTTGATTGTGGTTATCCAACCTAGGGGCACCTTAGCGAGGTACCCGCGGAAGAATTCTCCCAATGGAATGCGATTGATTGAAATGGCGGCTCACCGATTACCGATCGTCGAATGAACCAATCACCAATTGCATGTGCAATCATTTACCGCGGCTCGATGGGGTTGGAGTTGCCCCTTTTCCTTTTCACCCCTCGCAATAGTCTCCAGTGTGATCGAGAGTAATGTATCGTTTGGGCTCTTCCGCACCCCGCATGTCCTCGGACCAAATCTTGTGAGCCTACCCTAATCCAACCTACTTTCGTTTTGCTTCATCCTCGGGTGGACCTATCTCGCGGACCAGTTCATTCGGAAAACAAACCAGTCCATGAGGATTTGGGACTGACATTTGGTGTGAAACAAGTATTTCGTGCATCCTCCGCGGGATGTAGGACTAAATGGATCCGCGGCAAGATACGACATGCCTTTCCAACCCTAGAGCCAGTGGATTGACGCATGTCCACTGAAGTAAGGGCGTAAAAAGTCTTTTCACAACAATTAAGCCGCGGCCATTGGCTCTCTTCGGCTGCCGCGCACGAGCCATCGATCTGTTCGGTTCGGGGGCCTGGATTGCATGTCGGTCCTTCCGAAAGTCACTCTTGATTTTGTAGAGGGCCTATGTGAGAAAACTATTTCAGACAATGATTGCCTTCAAAACCTGCGCTTTGTCGTGATACCTATACTGCCAAACGAAAAAGCCTACATCCGTCGCTTTCTATACGCAGTAGTATTGTCCTCTCCGCCTGTGGAGGGCGAATATCGAAGGCCCACGTAGGGAAAACCAGACTTCTATTATACCGTCATCAACATTTCACAAAACCCCAAATCTTCATTTCAACAATCACACATCATGCCGAGTGTAACATTTTTGGCCGCATGTTGGAAGTCTTTAGCTTCCAGAGGATTCTTTGAAATTTAAGTTTTCAAGATTGAAATATCATCAACTTAACCGACAGGCATGAACACTAACAATAACCATCCTTTGTAAAGCGAATTGGCACAATCATAAAATTTGGGAACGCTCATGAAAGAGCTCGCATGATAAAATTAATTATGGTTAGCGTGAAAATTTTAAAAATTCCATGATTCAACGTGCCACACTACGGAATCGAGTTGCGTATTGGACATAACCCTTGGCCACTTAGGTAAAAACCGTAGTGCTTGAGGGTCTCTAACCCTTGAACCATCCCTTCCGACCGCCCATAGAATAAGGAAAATTGCTCGATCCACGTTGCACCGGCCCTACACTTAAAATCCCTACTTTAATTTTTATTTGAAAAATGCAAATAATTAAAAAATTCTTTTATTACTCAAGAATTTCCACAAAATGTGCAACATATGAATATCTTTCAACACAAAACTAACCATAGACGGGGTTTTTTTAGTTTTAAAAGAGTTCATGTTTTCATCAAGACCCATAAATTTAGGGCTTACAAGTATGTTCTTCGAAAAATAATTCATTGATCACCAAGTAAATCCTAGGGTCATAGAAGAGATTATTTCATCATTATGGATCATTTTCATGGATTTTTTGAGCTATTGATATTGTTTAAAATGATTTGATTGACCGTGACATATTTGTTATTAGACTATGCATTGAATTTTCAGCTATATTATAGGAGGAAAAATTATTTGATTACAAAACAAATCTTTTAGGAAGCAAGAATATAATAAGTTATCATATGGAACAGAAAATTTGAATTTTTTTCCCTTTCTGTAGCTCTAATTACATTAAGATAGTGAGCCCTCAAAGAAGAAGAGTGCACCCATATCCGAAGGGGAAGCTAGCACTCCGTGAACACAGCTAGGGGCACATGTTTATCAGTTCTCCACCCCGAATGTCATGAGTTGTTCTAGATGGTAGGGTTTATGGAGGCACACCTTACTTGCGTTGGCATATGGGTGTTTTTGGAAAGCGGTGTATCTGTTAGAGTTTCAGACAATAACACGCGACCTCGAGTGTGGCGGTTGTGCGTCCGGTGGCTGTCCCGATCTGCCTTGTCGACGTGCTATCGCGGCGAGTGAAACGCGCAGAGGGTGGGACATTCGACGTCGAGAGGGCAGTTTGGTCGCAGCGCCACGCTCGCCCGAACACTCCTTTTATTTCGTTCTCTTCTGAGAGCGCTGTCGCCCTCGTTGTCAAAAAACTTGCGCTTTGGTCGTCATAGTGGACTACCACAAGGTTCCGGTTTTTTCGGGCTTTCAAGTTCTGGCTTTAAGGGTTAAACGAAGGGGCCATTAGGAATGATTCTAGAAGTTGCCAACTGGCGTATGAGCGAAACACAGTGCACTACGGAGAACAGAACGCATCCTAATGGATTCATTGTTGCCGTCGTCTAAAAGCCCTCTCCCGCAAACCGAGAAGCTTCTCAATGGTCTGAAAACCGAAATCTCTATTGAAATACAGATATCGAAGCGATCAGAGGGAAAGTCGGCGATCGGGTCCATCGCATCGAAGGAACATGTGTCAAAATTCCACTATATTTTACACTGTCATTGACAGCGACAACGACAACGCCGCTGTCAAACCTCCTTGGTTTTCACTGGTTTTCAGGTTTTTTCACCACTTCTAGTTGAAACCACCATGCGCGAGCTTGACAGCGACAGCGGCGACAGGGAGTGTTCCGTTATATTTTGTCCACTTTTGGATCTCGTTGTCGACTGGCCGGCAGCCAGCTGTCTTTTGTCGTATAAGATGTACGGTTTTTTCATTTTCGAAAAGCAATCGCATGTTTGGCAACGTGAGATGACGTGCAGCATGATCTTCCCGAGTCGCTGTTGGTCTTGACAGCGGCTCTCAGAAGAGAACGAAACATTTGAGTGGAGGGGCGGAGTTTTGTATTCGGCGCGGAGTACACGTGAGCGTTGACCTCTTCCACGTGGGCACTCGCGGCTGTCAACCGCTCGATTCGTTGACTAGGAAAGCTCAAACGACTCCACAGGGAACTCTCTCGAGCATGCCATGGCAGCCGTGGAGAAGCCGTAGAGTAGAGACCATGGAGATGTTCTATCGACCAGGACTTCAATAGTTTCATTGGCCTTCGACGCAGAGGCGCACGCGACTTCACTCGTCCATGTTTTGCGCCTGAGGGCCGTACACGCGGGTCTCCGCTCGCCTCCGTCTCCGCTTCGTCTTCGCCTCCGCTCGCCTGCGGCGAGCTGCTTTGGGGACGCGGCCGGCGTCGTTCATCTCCGCTGGCAGGCCACCTTGAGCGTCCATTGCTCGGTCGGCACAGCCAAACATTGTCGGCGGCATCTGCACAACCGGTCGATCGAGCAGCTCACCACGCAGCCGCTTCACAGCCACGGCCGCGAATCTCCTCCGCACCCTCGGCCAACCAACGGCGTCGGCCTGTGGTGCTGTCCCGGACGTGACCAGCCGTACATCCCAGCCAAACCCTCTCCCTCTCCTCCGTCGCCCCACAACAACGAGCACGCTGGCGATCAGGAATCGCCCTCCCTTGCGCCATCCATCCTGCCCCTTCGTGGCGGAGTTTCGCTTTCTGCACCCACCCTGTCGTGTTCTGTCGAGCGCGCAAGAGAATAGAGTAGAAGAGAAGAGAAGAGTTGACTGGGCTCCCGCCGTCAGCCACTCCACTTCGAACCTAGCGTGCACTGCACTGCACTGCACTGCACTGCACGCCATCGCGCTCCGTTGATGCGCTGTCCGGCACTGCTTGTCCATCGTCGTGCACCCTCCCGCCCTCACCCTTGCATCCTCACACCCTCGCATCGTCACACCCTTGCATCCTCACACCCTCGCATCCTCACACCCTTGCATCCTCACACCCTCGCATCCTCACACCCTCGGTCCTCACACCCTCGCATCCTCACACCCTCGCATCGTCACACCCTCGCACGGCGTAGCAGTCAGTGGAGCGATAGGCGCGCGGTGTGGCTCGACCTGAGCGTGTTGTGTGCGGCACGGGGGGGCGAGGGAGTTGCCAACTGGACAACTGCAGCGTGGTGACGCCTGCGCGCACACACTGCGGTTGAGTGGGCTCAGAGACTGAACACAGAGACCGAGCACGCACGACCCAATCTCCAAGGGTGTGCTGCCCACTCAGTCTTTGAGGGCCAACGTGTGCGGAGGGATCCCCCACCCCC
>SZWC01004657.1:77016-87892 GCA_023375785.1 Penium margaritaceum
CCCCCCCCCCCCTCTTACCATCTCCCTTCTCCCCCTCCCTCGTCAGTGCCGCCTTCCCTCCCTCCATTTTGTCTTCCTGTGCACCCTCTCCCACTCCATCATCCCCCATCCTCCCCTCCGTCCCTCTTGCATGCCCCTCCACCTCAGCCTCCTCTGCCTCCCCCCCCTCCGCCTAAGCCACCTCCTCCTTCCCCTCCACCTCCTCCTCCCCCTCCACCCCCTCCACCCCGTCCACGTCCTCTACGCCGACCTCTTCCACTTCCACCTCCACCTCCACCTCTGCCTTCACCTCCATCTCCACTTCCACCTCCACCTCCTTTCTGCCTCCGCCTCCGCTTCCACCTCCACCTCCACTTCCACCTCCATCTCCACCTCTACCTCCATCTCTGCCTCCGCCTCCACCTCCACCTCTACCTCCACTTCCACCTCCACCTCCACCTCCGCCTCCACCACCACCTCTATCTCCTCTTCCTCCACCTTGACCTTCACCTCCACCTTCATCTCCACCTGCACCTCCACCTCCAAAACAACCTCCACCTCCACCACCACCCCCATCATCTCCACCTCTTTCTCCTCCTCCACTGTCAACACCTCCACCTCCAACCCCTCCACCTCCTCCTCCACCTCCTCCACCTCCCCCTCCTCCACCTCCCCCTCCTCCACCTCCCCCTTCTCCACCTCCCTCTCCTCTACCTCCCCCTCCTCCCGCTCCTCTGCCTCCTCTTGCTCCACATCCACCATTGGTGTCAACCATTCTGCCCCCTCCGCATCCTCCCCTGCCTGTTTCATTTCTTGTGCTTTGATTGTCTCCTCCACCACCACCCCCCTTGCAGCCAGGTCATACTTCCTCCTAGATATTCTTTGACGATTCCACTGACATGCGTGGTCCTTGGGTTGGTGGTGCCGGGGTGGTGCTTTTTGATCGCCACGGGATTGTTGTGTGCTCTGCTTGGCAATGACTTGAGAGCCCATCAACCAACAACGAGGCCGAGTACGCAGTGGTTTGCTTGGGGATCAGCCTGGCAACGGAGGCTGGGCTGCAGCATGTGCTGGTTTTAGGGAACTCTCAACTAGTGGTCAACCAGTTACGAGGCTGTTACAGGATCACTATGGACCATCTCCAGAGGCGCCGTGATGCAGTCTTGGAGGTCACTTGGGACATAGGGTGGGTCTCATTCCACTCGGTCCCTTGGGAGAAGAACTGAATTGCAGACCATCTGTCTATTTTGGGGCTGGCACTGGCGGTGCCAGGGCAAGCCGTTATTGCTGGCATACCCGAGGAGGTGCATACCTTGGTTGGGGCGACCCTGCTTGACGTGACGGATCTGGTGAGGGGTGGACCAGAGGGACTCCTCAGGGCCAGGAGGGCTGAGAGGCCAGCCCATGATCTCCTTATGTGCACGGCATGGAAGGGCATTGCAATTGTGTGTTGCGAGCGACTGGGCGGAAGCTATCGGCCGGAGAGTGAGATCATTCTGGAGCATTGCAGGAGGTTTTGTCCAGGGTGAGGAGGCCTGGCTTGTGGAGGAAGAAATGGAGTCCACAAGGTTTGACATACTGCCCTGTGTTAGGAATGTGTCGTGGCATGATCTGATTCACCGAAGTGTCTACGGCTGCTTAGTGCAAAGATACTTCCATGAGAGGTGTGTGTTTTGGGTCGCCACAATACCAAGGGAGCAGAATTCTCGCAGAATGCAGGTAGTAGAAACTGAGAAGGGTTAAAGACCATTGATGGTTAGTTATTTTGGTGAAATTAGATCAGATTCTTACAGCTTGTAATCTGAGATTTCTATTGCATTCAAGCACGCCCAAAACGGAGCAGTAGAGTCCCTGCTACGACCGTTGCAGTAACCCATGGTGGAGCTGCTCACCATGCCCATGAATGGGAGTGACGGGAGGCGCTTCGACGGTTGTCTGTCGAAGCACACTTCCTGACCCTCCAATTTGGAGGGAGGCTTGCCCTGATCCAGGAGACCGCCCATGTCCCTTCTTATATGGCACATGTGCCTTTGAAGCTTATTGAAGTCGAACTCGGACCACTGGTGGTGGAATTATCCGGTCACCAATGACGAACACCCAGATTCCACCCACCTACCACCCAAACTTTGGATGGGGCAAATTTTCTGAGTTCTCAATTAAATTGAGGAACTGAAAGCTTGAAACCGTATGGCAAAATCTAGGGAGTCGAAATTTGCAATCAGATCAGACATCTAGCTACTCTCTAGTGGTCAAACCAAGAACATGGCAAACAACATCTATGGTAGGAACAGTTTTTAACAATCTCTTTTGTGCACCTTCCATACCAGATGCCTCATGCTCACTCTTGCTCGTGCCTTCCTGCGTCTTCAAGCCCTTCACAACTTGTCAAACTGAGTCTTGTAAGACTGATAACATGCCGATCCTATGGCTGCGCATTGGTCAACCAATCCATTAGCATGTGCTTTGTGCTAAAATGTTGCACCACAATCTGTCCCTTCTGTACCATGTCGTGCGCGTAGTGGTAGCGCACGTTGATGTGTTTCGTCCTCTTGTTCTGCCTCGGGTTGTTGGTCAGCAACATGGAGCCGGTGCCGTCCTCTTGAACCACAGTAGACTCTTGCTGCGGCTTGCCTAGCTCCTCGAGCAATCTACAGAGCCACACCTCTTCCTTGACTGCCTTGGTGAGAGCGATGTACTCCACCTCCACTGTGGACGTGGCGATGCAATCCTACTTCCTGCTCCACCACGAGACCGCTACACATACAAGGAAGAACACATAGCCAGAAGTGGACCTCCTCTTGTCCACATGGTCGGTGTAATTCGCGTGAGTGTACCAGACCAATCGCAAGGGGTCTGACCTCCCCTCTCCATCATACTTCTGGTGCGCGTGGCGCGTTGCCTGCAAGTACCAAAGGATGCACTTCACAACCATCCACTATAGTGGCCCAGGGCTCGCCACGTACCTGCTCACTTGACCTATCGTGTAGGCCAAGTCCAGTCGAGTGCCCACCATGTTGTACATGAGGCTGCCCACCACCGATTGGTAAGGCACCCCTCCCATATCCTCCCACCCTTCTTTTGTTTGCGGCACCATTGCCGCACTCAGTTCACAGGTTGTGGAGACAGGACTGCAGACTGGTTTGTATTCCTCCATAACGTACTGCTTCATGACCTCATCCACGTACTTTACCTACCCCAGCTCAAGCGTGCGCGCCCCCCGGTTGCGTGTAATGCTCACCCCGAGGTAGTACCCAAACTCTTCCACGTCTTTCATCTTGAATCTGCTGCTCAGTTGCTCCTTAAGCTGTTGCAAAGCTGTCAGATCTGATGAGCACAGGATGAGATCGTCCACGTGGAGTGCGACAATCTGATGAAGTCCCTTGCTCCTCTGCACGTACATGAGATCTTACTCACAGCGCTTAAGGTCGAGCTCTGCCATGTAGTCGTCCATTTGCTGGTTCGAGCACGTGAGCACCTGTTTAAGCCCGTACAAGGCCTTTTGCAGCTTGCACACCCAGCCTTTTGGCGTATCCAACCCCTCTGGCACCTGAAGATAGATCTCCTTATCGATGATGCCATTTAGGAATGCCATTTTGACATCCATTTGGTGGATCTCCATGTCATTTGTACTTGCCACAATGAGGATCATTCAGATGCTTGTCAACTTGGCGACGGGCGTGAACATCTTGTCGTAGTGTTCGCCTTTCCGCTGCGCGTACCCCTTAGCCATCATCTGCGCCTTGTACTTCACTACCTTGCTGTTCTTGGTGAGCTTCACCTTGAACACCCACTTAGAAAAGATCACATTCGCCCCCTCACGCTGATTCACCAGCTCCCAAGTGCTGTTCTCAGCAAGGGACGCAAGTTCAGATTTTATTGATTCACCCCACTTCTGCTTGCTAGGCCGTTCAAGCGCCTCTTTCACGGTTGTTGGCTCTGTGGCGGCTGCCTCTTTGACATGTAAGCAAACTCCCATACCCGTGGAACGCGTATGCCTTCCCACATAGTTCCAAATTGGAGTCTTCTTTTTGTGCGGCCTGCACCAACGTGTGCGCCTTGCACCCGAACGCCTTCGGGTGCGCCACGCTTGGTTTGTGCCCGCTCCATGCCTCTTATTGCATCTTACAACCGCCCTTCTCCTTCTACACTGTTGTTGGGGTGAGATTGCTGATGTAGCACACCGTACTCATTGCCTCGGCCCACAGGCTCCGTGGTAGTTTAGAGTCCACAAGCATCATCTGTACCATGGTGAGTAGCATTTGATTTGCACGCTTCGCCATGCCATTAGAGTGAGGCGTATATGGAGTGGTCGGCTGCTACTCAATCCCCTGCTCCTTCAGCCACCCTCCGCAGCCCACGTATTCATTGCCATTGTTGTCACATAGCACTCCAACCTTGCACCTAATCTCCCTCTCCACCGGTGAGACATACGTTCTGGAGCTGGTCCAACACCTTGCTTTTCCGCTTCACAAAGTAGATGTAGAGTTTTTTGCTGCAATCATTGGTGAAGGTGACAAATTACCACATGCCCCCAATAGATGGTGTGTTCATTGGCCCGGACACATCACTGTGCACGATCTTGAGGAGGTTCTTGCCCCGCCGCTGTCCGTCTTCAAACAGCTTGCGTTTTTCCCTGCCCATGATGCAAGGCTGACACCTGTGCTCTACCAAATTTGCTGCTGTGCCTGCTGCACCAGTGATGTTGAAGTCACGAGCCATGTCGCGCTTTGCTATCTCCTACACGACTGCGGGCAGCGAGTGCCCCAGTCGTCGATGCCACGGATGCAAATCTGGGAGGTTGATGATGCGCACTGGCGGGTCTGCTACATCTGCTGCCGAGGGGATGACCTTGGTCTCAACAATGTAGAGGCCTCCCTTATGCTTCACATCGAGCACAACCTCGCCGGCGCCATCCATCTGTAAGACTGCACCGTTCCTGTGGAAGAGCACTTCATACCCCTTGTCTGTCAAGCGGCTCATACTCAAAATGTCAGTCAAGCGGGGGACATGTTACACACTATACCTTTTTACCGGCAACAACCACCTCCACGTCCATATCACCTTGGCCAGCCGCAAGTTTGACCTTGTCGTAAGCGACCACCATGGACATCACAGACTTAGTGTAGTTGATGAACCCCACCTTCTCGACTTGGGTACACTTCTCTGCACCTCAGTCAAGGCACCGCCGGTTGGCATACTTCAGGTCGTCGTCCTTTGTGCTGCTGATGAGCACCTTCTCGCATTTAGCGCCTTTGCCGCCGGCTTGCGCCTCCTCTAAACACTCCTTGGCCCAAGACCCTCCTTGCCACAATTATGGCATACACCCTTCTTGGCACCCTTATTGCCGCCCTTACCGCCGCCTCGCTTGCCGCTATTGCAGTCACCTGCATTTTGGTGACCAGGGTAGTTGAGGATGACGAGGTCCCACCACAGATCCGATGGTACACCTCATTGCGGATGTCCACGAAGAGTGCGCTGTGCGTGAGTTTATCCTCCTCCCAACCACCCAGCAAGGTGATGAGAGGGCTCCAACTGTCGGGTTGTGTTAGAGTCGATGTCCGACGTCTGTGGTAGAGGTCGGCTTCGGCGCGTCAATAGCGTCGATGCGACATCGACACCGACTTTGCCCTCCGTGTACGTGTGCGCTGCCACCCAGAGGCCTCGCGGGCCTGGAGGTGGGGGGAGGGGGGGAGGACGTCACAATGGCCTTCCCTTGTTGTCCGCGTAAGAGCCTCCACATGCCGGCCGCTGGTTATAGCCGTCAGTTGTGACGCATGGCAACCCTAGTTTGCGATGCAAACTGCAAGGTTGGGGGCCGGGGGTGGGAGACACGAGTGATGCGTGGTAACTGATGCGCAGTCCAGTGGAGACTACGCGTCAGTTGACGGTGTCAACACTTGCACCTGCCAGTTCGCACTACGATCTGGTAGGTTGGAGAGAGGTTGCGCGTATACTGATGAGCAGTGCTGCATGCGCCTCAATTGACACGTAGGCAACCCCGCGTGTCAGCGGTTAGGTTTTTCTTTATTTTTGCCTACAGACGTGGTTGACCGNCCGGGGGTGGGAGACACGAGTGATGCGTGGTAACTGATGCGCAGTCCAGTGGAGACTACGCGTCAGTTGACGGTGTCAACACTTGCACCTGCCAGTTCGCACTACGATCTGGTAGGTTGGAGAGAGGTTGCGCGTATACTGATGAGCAGTGCTGCATGCGCCTCAATTGACGCGTAGGCAACCCCGCGTGTCAGCGGTTAGGTTTTTCTTTATTTTTGCCTACAGACGTGGTTGACCGATCATTTTTTGTGCCTGTATGTCCAACACCTTGCCTGATAGTTTTTATATTCTAGTCCAACTTGTGGGTGGAAGGACAACTCAACCAGACAAGTGGGTGCATGAACCCGGAATCTAAAGGCCCAAAGAATTGGTTGATTAGCATGCTTATATGCATTAAGAAAATAATGGCACCTGTTTATAGGAACATACCTATCATTTTCAACATTTTTGGTTACCCGACCATTTCCGACTCTCCGACCTCTGGGATTCCCCAAAGGTAGATGCATCGACTCTAACTCCGACCCTCCGACTCTGACCCTCTCCTGACATCACTGCTGTCGGGTAGAGCCATGAGGAGCGCCATCCGGCTACATCTTTGTGTTAATATTCCACCCCAAGTCATTGTATGATGACGCAAGAGGATCAATCTGCTGCATGGCGGAAATGACGTCCTCATGCTCCTCATTCGTCACCGTCAAGAGTCGCTTCATTGCGAAGATCTCTCCAAGAGCAACATCCCCTATCATTGTCCCCGCTGGCCCTTTGAATTGATCCCTTTGTTCCGTCGGAGGGCCTCCTTCTGGACGCTATCACAGAGGAAAGGGTGGTGGAGACCTTGCAAGAGGCGCCGAGGGGTTCAGGGGCCCGTCCAGGGGGTTGACATGGGATATGCTTTGGAATCTTGCCTTGGATACCCCAGGTGGGCCAGAGTCCTTGGCAGCCGTGGTTAGTGTTATCTTGGCCAGGGTGCTTCTCAGGGACGCTGCCACCTTCTTGGGGCGTAGCCGCCTCATCCCCTTGCTCAAGGTGGATACAGAGGATGAGGGGGTTTGGCCCTGTCGTGGGCAAAGCATTGTTCAGGCTTGCTGGTTGGGTTTTGCCGCTATGCAACAAGGAAAAGATGAGGAAGGTGTTGCAGCCATTACAGTTTTGGGTGGGCATGTCAGAGGGGGCGGCGTTGCTTGTGTGAGGGGTGCGAGCCATCCTGGGCGTGCATCCTTTGTTTTGGCTTCTGTGCCTAGACGTCCATAACGCCTTCAATGAGGTTGATCGTAACAGTGTGTTCGAGGCAGTGCCCGAAAGGGGCCTCGGCTCTTGGATTCCCTTTATACGACAGTTCTACACATTCCCCCGGCAGGTTCTATTCTTTGATGTCACTGTGCCAGCAGTCCTGGAGACTCAACGGGGGGTGTGCCAAGGGAACCTGTTGGGACCAGTCCTCTTTGGCTTCACTCTTCTACCAGTCTTGGAGGTGGGGGCGGCAGAGTTGCAACGCGCCGGGTGGTGCTGCTCTTGTGCACGTCGGAGCATTCCAGGATGACACCATGATTTGCACGGAACCGGAAGCCCTGACCAGGTGCTTCTCTCCCTTGTTCTGGGTGACATGCACCCAAAAGCTTCAGATCCAGCCGAAGAAGTGTCTCCTATGGCAAAGGACAGTGGGCACCATTCCTGGTGTGTTGGCAGGGGTTCCATCGACACCAGATGGTGTGGAGCTGCTAGGTTCTCCGGCTGGGTCTGTACTCTACCAGAGGGGCTAGGCCGAGGAGTGATTTTGGGATCAGAACCGATAGCTACAGGTGCTGCCACAGTTGGAGGATCTGCAGGCGGCAGTGATGATACTTCGCCTCTGCATTGTGCCACTCCTAAGCCAAAATCCTGGCTCCGAGTCCAAAACTTAGTAGTACGGTTCACGACTCAGGGACTCGGTCAAAATTATGACTGCAAGTCCATGGACAGTTTTCTAACCACATCAATCCCCATGAAAAACGTGTTGAGTAACTTGTCAAAACTCACCCCAAAAGCATAGGGGGCATCCCCATTCCGTGTAGAGACATGAGTGTCTTCAGAAAGGTGTTTTGATGGATCTTTGATGTGTGAGGGCGCCTCCGCACACAGTCATCGTGCGCACTGCCAACTGAGTGGTTGGATTGGGGTGCCTCGCTTCGGCATACGTAGCGGGAGCTACAATTGATTGAAATGTGCACGGTTTGGTGCGTTGGAAAGTTCATGACTTGCCCTACAACTTGTCAGGTCATGTCCATATCCAAAGACTAACGCAGAATACTGTTGTTCTCTTTGCAAAAGTGACTGTCTCACAACTCTGTCCGACTCCCACAAACATAGTATGAGGCGACCAGAATGCTCACGTTTAGACTCATATCACACACAAAACAAAGCCATGAACACAAGGAAGCCATGAACACTCCAAGCCAGGATTCAGTCTTGCAAACCAACAGAGGCCACATGTACCTTTACTGTTTTCAACAGTCCTTCTGAGGAGCCTTCAGGGTTCAGGGGAGCTGTCAGAATTCTGCCTTTCAAGGCAACGGTATCAAAGCACCAACGTCTGCCATAGTCCATGAACATGGACATGGACATTTGCCAGCTCTGGGGAAATTCACACCAGATGTTATTGAGCTGAATAACGAGGAGTTCTGTTGTGCATATGGTAGTGTGGTTAGCAACAGAGGAACTGTAGGAAAAGAGACTACTGATAGTTTCACATTTCAGCACTACCACTTACAGGTCCTCCAGATTTGTCATGTTACCAATGGAAGATGGAAGGCTTCCATCTAGGTGGTTTTTCTCCAAGTATCTGTAACAGTAAAGGAAATACAATCAACACATGAATTTATTCATCAGAAAGGAAAACATGTGAGTTATACCACAAGGGAATGAAAATTAGAGTCTGCCATATTGCACAGGTCTTCCAACGCATGTGTTTGACACCCACAGCAAAAAGAAGCGTGGACATAACTAGCCAACACAGCAATGCCGCCTTTCTTCTCAACTTAAACATGGTGATACAAACAGAGGGACTAAAAACAATGAAAACCAAGGCAAATCACATGTGCCAAAGTTGTCACCAGTCCATTTGGGATTGTTTCAGCCATTCCTTCTCTAAGATAAAGATCTCAAAAGACAGCAGCCTGGTGCAATACGTACAAGTTGGAGTTTGCTAGTCTCCCTTCATAAATATGGCACATTTTTGCATTCAAGGAGATTTTTAAATTGGCCACTAAGAAATGTTCATTTCCCTTGTTTTCTGGGGAGGAGAGGGGTGGGGGGGGGGGACCCTGGTGTCCCCCCCTGAGCAAAAATATATATGTCCTGCCATCAACGCAGCTGCTGCTGCTGCTTCTGCTGCTACAACCGCCACTGTTGCAGCTGCTCTTGCTTCTGCAGCCAATGCTGTTGCACTTGCTAGGCCTTCTGCTGCTACTGTCAATGGAGGTGGAGGTAGGGGCGGTAAAGACAGTCTGTGGGTGGAGCGGGCAACTGCAACAGGTGGAGCAGATGGTAAAGGCTCAAGCGGAAGGCCAAGGCTGGAGCGGATTACGAACGGCGGCAGAGGCAAGGACATTGAAGAATGGTAATGGATTGAATCTGTTGTCCAGTATTTGTGGCTGTAGCTCATATACTGCTGCTTAAAGCTGCACGGCAAGTAACAAGCTGAAGTCGTGACCACAGGACCTGAAGTCCTGTCATCTTGAATACTCTTGAATTCTGCTCCTATGCCAATGTCTGGCATGCAAAAAGGACCCATTTGATACAGAACACAGTACAGTGATGGGTAAAAAGGACCATACACTGAACTTCTCATTCTTTTTGGAGAAGATAAGCACACTAAATGTATCTCCCCTTACATAAAGAAATCATTTGAAACAGTAAGGCCAAATGAAGGTGAAAACAAACAATTCCTACATCTGTTGGGGCGCATCCCACTCTGCTGATGTGCAAGTTTTTAGTATTAAGGCTGTCCTACAAATAGTCTCTGCGTAGCCCTGCTTTGTATGTTGATGAACTGGTTGGGGGCTCAGTTCCATCAACCTCAACCATGCACAGGGTCATGGAAAATCAAAGGCAGTGGACTTAGCGTGAGCTAGATCTCAAGCATGTCTCTATCCAGCGTGATGCTGGATGGCATGGTCAAACCATTGAGCTCAACAATGGATGGGGTACTCTAGCATGAAGCTCGATTCTAGCCCCTTAGTCTCTTGACATTTGCAAAGAGTCAGAAATTAGCATTTTCTGCAAGCAAGGTTCTTGAAAATGACTCAGGTAATGCTGAGCAAGCAGGAGCTATGGGAAGAAAATCAGAAATGAGCAAGCAGTCCATCAAAGAGCACAAACTAGATTCACGTACTAAAGGAACAACTCAACACCAGGAAATTGAAGATAGGGTGAGTAAAAACAATGACAGATACAAATGAAATTGATGAAGGAAATAATTATCTCTCCAACAGTGTCTTTGTTTGCTTGAGATACTATGATTCTTAGTTGCCCACCACCACTGGGATGTGCTAGCCATGGCCCCCCACGGCTCAGTCCTGTTGCTTTGGCCGGCCAGACGCAGACAGCCCAGGCTGCACCTGCTCCTCCCAGATGGCACCTTGGGCCGCCCGTCACTGTGCGTGGCCCTGCCCCCGGATGGGACGCTCCTGTGCCGGACGCCTTTCCCACTTGGCAACTGGTGCCCCTGACTTTGGTGCACGGATGGGTCGTTGCCCCAGTCCCAGGGTCCCACGTGCAGAGGGATTGGCACCATGAGCCACTGTTGCACGTGCGTCAGGCTCTGGTTGTCTACCACTTTCTTCCACGCCAGGGGGGGGGGGGGGGG
>SZWC01004657.1:97001-142779 GCA_023375785.1 Penium margaritaceum
CGGGTAGGTCATCTCTTCCAGCGCTGTTGCTCCTGGGTTCTTCAGCCGGACCTTCCGCCCGGAGCCCTCTGCAGCAGGTGGATGCTCCTTCTCCACTTCCAGGTGCTGCTATGTCGAGTACCCTCCTTCGAGGAGCAGCTGGGGGACCCCGCCTTTTCATCAGCCCCACACAGACCGCTCTGGTGCGGTCGACGGACTAGCTCCGGTGGCCAGGCCTACCCTGACCTTCGCTCCGTCGACAGCGTCGTCCTTGAGCGCTGCGCCCGTTTCGAGGCAGGCGATTGAGCCGGGCTTTTGGATGAGGCCTGTGCCTTAGTGCGCCCCGCCCAACGGGCTTTGGTGGCGGCCCTCCCATTCACACGACAGGCGGCGGCAAAGCAGGGTGAGGTGGGGGCGAGAGCACGCGAGTGCGCGGCTAGTATGGTGCATGCTGTGGCATTATCGAGGGCGATGCAGCAGTTTGAGGGGCGTCCACCAGTAGCAGGTACGGCCACGACTCTGGCTACTCTCAAAGAGCGGCATCCAACCGCCACGGTGCCCATCCCGGTGTGGGTCCACTCCTTCACGACACCAGGGGGTGGAGCGGCTGGGGTGACGGAGGAGATGATGGAGGAGGTGCTGCAGGACGCGCCTCGGGGCTCTGCAGCAGGTCCCCTTGGTCTCACTACGGACTTGCTCCTGACCTGGCCTTGGACTCACTGGGGTGCATGGAGGGCGTGGGAGGGGTCATACGAGCTATGCTAGATGGGGCCATGCCGGCAGAGGCGGCGACGTGCATGGGTCGGAGCAGACTCATCCCTATCTCGAAGGGAGCTACAGAGGCGGAAGGGGTCCGGCCGTTGGCGGTTGGTGAGGTTTGGGTCCGGCTCGTTGGCCGACTCCTCCTACTGGACAGGAACCGCTTGCACCGACCACTTTGGCCTCACCAGTTTGGCGTAGGAGTTTCGGAGGGGGCGAGGGTGCTGGCTCGTGGGGTGCGTGCCATCCTCTCGGCCAACCCTGACTTTTGGCTGCTTCGGCTCGACGTTCGCAATGCCTTTAACGAGGTGGAGCGGGCAGCGGTGTTTGAGGCGGTGCGAGATCGGGGTCTTGGCATGTGGATCCTGTTCCTGCGACAATTCCACACCACCCCGATGCAGCTGCTCTTCTTCGGTGTCAGCGCACCGGCAGTGCTGGAGAGTGCCCGAGGTGTACGCCAGGGAGATCCCCTGGGCCCTGCCTTGTTCGACCTTGCTCTTGCACCGGTGCTCGAGGCAGGTTCCCAGGTGCTCACNCAGTTTGAGGGGCGTCCACCAGTAGCAGGTACGGCCACGACTCTGGCTACTCTCAAAGAGCGGCATCCAACCGCCACGGTGCCCATCCCGGTGTGGGTCCACTCCTTCACGACACCAGGGGGTGGAGGGGCTGGGGTGACGGAGGAGATGATGGAGGAGGTGCTGCAGGACGCGCCTCGGGGCTCTGTAGCAGGTCCCCTTGGTCTCACTACGGACTTGCTCCTGACCTGGCCTTGGACTCACTGGGGTGCATGGAGGGCGTGGGAGGGGTCATACGAGCTATGCTAGATGGGGCCATGCCGGCAGAGGCGGCGACGTGCATGGGTCGGAGCAGACTCATCCCTATCTTGAAGGGAGCTACAGAGGCGGAAGGGGTCCGGCCGTTGGCGGTTGGTGAGGTTTGGGTCCGGCTCGTTGGCCGACTCCTCCTCCTACGGGACAGGAACCGCTTGCACCGACCACTTTGGCCTCACCAGTTTGGCGTAGGAGTTTCGGAGGGGGCGAGGGTGCTGGCTCGTGGGGTGCGTGCCATCCTCTCGGCCAACCCTGACTTTTGGCTGCTTCGGCTCGACGTTCGCAATGCCTTTAACGAGGTGGAGCGGGCAGCGGTGTTTGAGGCGGTGCGAGATTGGGGTCTTGGCATGTGGATCCTGTTCCTGCGACAATTCCACACCACCCCGATGCAGCTGCTCTTCTTCGGTGTCAGCGCACCGGCAGTGCTGGAGAGTGCCCGAGGTGTACGCCAGGGAGATCCCCTNGAGCAGTTGCGAGGTCTGCCGCAGATGAGCCGGATGGAGGAGGTGCAGGCAGCTATGACCTTGCTCCGGCTGTGCATCATCCCCCGGGTGGACTTTTGCGTGCGGGCGCTCCCGCCTCAGGAGCATTGGCTGGAGATTCTGCATCGCTTCGACCAGGCCATTTGGGAGGCGGTACTACGCCTCCTACAGATTGCACAGGCCCAGGAGGTGGGGTCGGTGTCCTTCGATCTACAGTGTCTGGCTCGATGGCAGTTGCAGTTGCAATTCGCCGCCGGCGGGGCTGGCCTGTTGGGGGCGAAAGACCGGGCTCCGCTAGCCTATGCCTGCTCCACAGGGAGTCTTTTGCCGGCTCTCACCAGCGAGTTCACCCCCTTCCTTCCATCAGATGGCGTGCTACAGCACTTGGCACCGTGGTGGGACCTGGTGGAGGAGGAGCTGCCCATACCGGTGTTTGCGACCNTTAACGAGGTGGAGCGGGCAGCGGTGTTTGAGGCGGTGCGAGATTGGGGTCTTGGCATGTGGATCCTGTTCCTGCGACAATTCCACACCACCCCGATGCAGCTGCTCTTCTTCGGTGTCAGCGCACCGGCAGTGCTGGAGAGTGCCCGAGGTGTACGCCAGGGAGATCCCCTGGGCCCTGCCTTGTTCGACCTTGCTCTTGCACCGGTGCTCGAGGCAGGTTCCCAGGTGCTCACGCTGGCTCGGGGGGAGCGTCGAGGCCATGTGGGGGCCTATCAGGACGATGCGACAGTGACCGCCCCTCCACAGCCCCTGGCGGCAGCCTTCTCCTCCATGGTTGCNATGCCTGCTCCACAGGGAGTCTTTTGCCGGCTCTCACCAGCGAGTTCACCCCCTTCCTTCCATCAGATGGCGTGCTACAGCACTTGGCACCGTGGTGGGACCTGGTGGAGGAGGAGCTGCCCATACCGGTGTTTGCGACCCTGCCTACCTTGGAGGCGCTGCAGCACGGCGTACAGCCGGGGCTCTACCAGTGGGTGTGCAGACAGTGGTACTCGTTTCGGCGGCAGGGGTGGATTGCGACGTGCGGCCTCATGGGAGACCTTGGGCGGCATGGGCGACACATGCGCCCTCTTGCATGGGAGACCTGGGGTGGCATGGGCGACCACTTTTGGTCCTTCCTGGCCCGCCTCGCTAGGATCTGCCTGGCACGGGGGCCGCGACGATGCTCTGCAGAGGTGTTCGAGCGATGGGCCCAGCGTGCTGTGGCTATTGTAGCACAGCGGGTTTCCATCGCTGGTGTGCGTAGCCACTGTGCGGCCATCCGTTTCTACAGTGTCGTGCGTTGTGCGGCGGCGGATGACCGCCCGGAGGGAGAGGATCTTCCGCTGTTACATGGTGTGGGGCTGCCACTTGCCCTTGGTCTATCCGCATTGTGTTCGGTTGAACCGGTCTTTGCCGGTACCTAGCTCACTCTTTTCTATTTTTGTCTCACTCCCACTGTTCATGTGCCGTTGGTGGCGGCAACACTTTTAATATCCCGTAGATGTGCCGGTGCAGGGGCGGCTTGCATGTTTTGCATTCCTATAAAGTAATATCCTTGTTCAAAAAAAAAAAAACCATTCGCGCTCTCTACACAACTTTACACGCGTCCTTGCTTTTGTCTCTGCAACCTAGAACTTGTCTCTCACATACAATTGGTCTTGCCTAGCGGCTCTTGGTGAGCTTGATCACCTCCTTGACGGCTCCCTTTGATTCTTTCATTATGAAAACATCTGTGATGATGAAAACATTTGTAACAGAAGTTTGCATTGTGTACCTCTTGTTCCTTTGCGTTCAAAATTGTAGACAAAGCCCCCGTCCACTCCCCACTCTTTTGGTCAGTGCAAGAATGTTGGATTTATGCATCCCTGAGGGATTGCATCAATTGGGTTTTTTTACTTGGCCCAAAAGAAGAGTGACCAGATAACATCACTGTACATTATAGTAATAGTAGTATTTGAATCATTTTATGCTCACTTCAATAGTAAGGACATCCATCAGTCTCACCTGTCATGGAAATAGTTTACTATTGAAGTGTAGGACATTCTACACAGAACAAAGATTACAGAACTTGACATTCAATGAGTTGAAAATATGACCGCAATAGATGTGTCTTGTAGCACTTTTCCAGCTCTACCACTCACAATGCACGAAGGTTGTTCAGGTTGCCAATGGAGGCTGGAATGCTTCCAGTCAGCTGGTTTTGGCCCAGGTTTCTGCAAATAAAATGGTTTTCTTCAGGAAGTGAACTCATGGATCCACTCTTCATGACTAAGAAGAAGACATTTTACACCATGTGGAAGTGGTCCACTAGAGAAAATTGCAAGGCACAAGTCCTCCATCATCCTTGTGTGATTACTAAAAGATCATGGGCATAGCTATAAGCTTAAGAAAATATTGTCTTCCTCTGTCAAAAAAGTAACCATTACTTCATTTTTGGAAAGGCTAGATAGATTCCAGGAGAATAATCCTACCAAAACTATCTGTTCCATGTCTTTTCTCACCAATCCACTCTGGAAACTTCAATCCCTCACCAACCCAGGTAACAGGATGAAAAAAATCAATGCTGCTAAGATTCATAGAAAATCAATCTTTTCAGTTTCAGCATAAAGAGAGTAACTATTATCTGAAAACTAAGAACGTATATGATCCCACTAATGGTTGTCACCTGATAGATTCAATGATGAGACAAAATGATGAAGCTCAGCATTTAACAAGTCATATTCAGAAGTTCTTCAGATGGGGCATGCAGTGTGGTGAGTTACAATCAAGTGTCACAACATAGAGCTCTGGTTGATTCACATTTCCAAAACTAGTACTCACAGATACACAAGGTTTTCAAGGGCTCCTATGGAAGAAGGAATGCTCCCTGTCAGCTGGTTGTAATCTAAATCTCTGCATACAAAGTGGTGTCTCAAATAATTCATTTCATGGATGTGCTNCTTTCACCTTTTGCTTCAAAACCAAAGCCATAGGATATATGTCACCTGCAATTTCAATACCTTCATTTGGAACTTACCTTTACTCTGCGGAAATGTACATGTTTTGATAGCGATGTTCACCTCCTTGGTTCAATGAGGTGGGGAAATGATCAGAATTTACAATGGGAAAGTCTAACTGAGCAGTTCTGGCGATGTCGCATGAGACAAAGCTAGGTTCAAATAAGCTATACATATGGATTCATCTGGTCGATTCAGCCACCAAAACGGCTACTCACAATGAGTGCAGGTTTATCAGCGCACCAATGGAAGCTGGAATAGTCCCATTCAGATTATTGCCTGAAATGTCTCTGCAACTCAAACAGTGTGAACTTGCATGGGGATGCCAAACATTGATTTGAGCCAGGAGCTCCACATCATCCAGCATCGATGGAATCTCTGCCACCAGGGATGGTTCCACCTGTCCTCTGCCACTGAAGGCACTTCTTTGGACAACTTGAGACCGAGTTCAATAGTGGAAGCGGGGTCATGCAATGAGCAATGCTGGTAGTTTTTGGCGGCTTCCCCATAATTCACTAACATGAAATCCGTCAAGGACATAAAAACGGTCGTATAGACCAAAATATTAGAGGCAAGACAACGGAGCAAGTTTAAGTGTTTCAACATGACAACCCAGGCTCACGATCCTTGCATGTCGAGCACATGTTAGCTGGGAAATGTTCCTTAATTTCTGCAACTTCAGTATCTACCAAAGGGCTTAAAATGGTTTAGTTGTAGAATTGAGCTTCTGGACCATGTTTGTACGTGGATCGGTGTACAGCTACAGGGACAGTCTATGATGACAACAGAAGTGGCAACTCAGGGAGGTGATGAGAATGGGGCAGAAAGAGAAATGTTTACTAAACAGGAGAAAGAGGCCACGAAGGTAAAGAGACAGAGATTTGAAGGCATATACTGAGTGGTTTGACACCATATGGGAGGCCTTTAGCCTTAGAGGTTATGGACATAACCCAAATACGTTGAGGAGGTTGGTATGGAATGCAGGGATCCTGAACCCACAACAGATGAAGTTAAGCAAAGTTGGCAAAAGGCAGGAGCAAGACTAATGGGACCATCTTGCTCATGGCTGTGAGGTTACAAGCAGGAAGGTACTTAGTTGGGATGGAGGCCTTGGTTCAGCCAATTCTGCAACCATTTGGATGTCAAGGAGCATTAGGGTATGAAGGGAGAAGGCACTGACATGGTGGACACTGAGGAGGATGAAGTGTGGTAAAGGTCGCAAGCAGGAGAACAGAGAATGGTACGGATGTAAGGAACTGGACACCAGCTTGGGGCCAGGGGGTTCATGGGATGAGGAGGACGAAAAGAAAAAAGGTAGATGAAGAGGGGGGAATAAGGAGGAAAAGTTGCAAAAACATGTCTCTCTTCCTGCTTTCTGAAGGTTTGTCTCCTACGAGGCTGTCTAGTCCTTGCACAGCCGTTCCAGGTTTGACACGCCCGGCAGCTCTTCTTCGCTGCAAAGAGAGACCGCTAGCCGATCTCTCGGCCTGAGCCTCGCCGGTTGCACCAGTCATCGTCGTCGAACAAACAGCCGCACAAAAACAGCCGCACACCAGACCTCCACGCTTTGGCCTTCTCTCTCCAGCAGCAGGCGGCCCTCTCCGCCCCTGCCTCTCTGTCAAGGGAGCTCCCCACCTCACTCTCCTCCTCCGCCTCTTGCTCTCTCTTCCCCGGCGCAAAATTCGCAGCCGCCCGATGCGCAGGCAAGTCGCAGAATGCGCAGCGGCAGCAGGCAAGCAGGCGCCTTGACTGCGCCGCCACCGCGGAGGTCGCAGCGCCTCCCACCGTGAAGCGCGGGGCCGAGGTGGAGTTTGAGTCGAAGGTGTTCAAGAAGGAGAAGATCAACCTGGCTGGGAGGGAGGAGTACATTGTGAGGGGTGGCCGCGACCTTTTCCCACTCCTTCCAAAGGCATTTGCCGGCGTGAAGCAGATTGGCGTCATCGGATGGGGCTCGCAGGGTCCTGCCCAAGCACAGAACCTTCGCGACTCGCTGGCGGAAATCAACTCTGATATCAAAGTGAAGATTGGTCTGCGGATGGAGTCAAAGTCGGCGCAGGACGCACGCGCGGCGGGCTTCACGGAGGAGAGCGGCACGCTGGGCGAGGTGTATGACGTCATCGGCGAGAGCGACCTCGTCGTCCTCCTCATCTCCGATGCCGCACAGGCAGACAACCACAAGCGCATCCTGGCCGCCATGAAGCCAGGTGGGACGCTGGGGCTTTCCCAGGGCTTCCTGCTGGGACACCTCGAGTCGGAGGGCGAGGCATTCCGTCCCGACATCAGCGTGGTGGCCGTGTGCCCCAAGGGCATGGGCCCGTCCGTGCGCCGGCTGTACGTGCAGGGCAAGACTGTCAATGGCTCGGGCATCAACGCGAGCTTTGCCGTGCACCAGGATGTGGACGGCCGTGCCACCGACATTGCGCTGGGCTGGTCCATCGCGCTCGGCTCCCCGTTCACGTTCGCCCCGACGCTGGAGGACGAGTACCGCAGTGACATCTTCGGCGAGCGCGGAATCCTTTTGGGCGCCGTGCACGGCCTCGTGGAGTCTCTCTTCCGCCGCTACACGGCCGGCGGCATGAGCGAGGACGACGCATTCCGCAACAGCGTGGAGTGCATCACCGGCAACCTCTCCAAGACCATCTCCACGAAGGGCATGCTGGCGGTGTACAACTCGCTGAGCGACGAGGGCAGGAAGGAGTTTGAGGCGGCGTACTCCGCATGCTACCACCCCGCCATGGACATCCTCATCGAGTGCTACGAGGACGTTGCCAGCGGCAACGAGATCCGCTCTGTCGTGCTGGCCGGCCGACGTTTCTCGCCGAAGGAGGGCTTCCCCGCATTCCCCATGGGCAAGATCGACGGCACGTGCATGTGGAAGGTGGTGGGCGAGCGCGTGCGCGCCGCGCGTGAACCCGGCTCCCTCGGCCCCCTGCACCCGTTCACGGCGGGCGCGTACATCGCCATCATGATGGCACAGATTGAGGTGCTGCGGCTGAAGGGCCACTCGTACAGCGAGATTTGCAACGAGAGCATCATCGAGGCCGTCGACTCGCTCAACCCGTTCATGCACGCGCGTGGCGTCGCGTTCATGGTCGACAACTGCTCCACCACCGCGCGCCTCGGCTCGCGCAAGTGGGCCCCGCGCTTTGACTACAACCTCATGCAGCAGGGATACGTGGCGGTGGACGAGGGCAAGCCCATCAACAAGGAGATCATTGCACGCTTCAAGAGCGACCCGGTGCACCAGGCACTCGCCCCCTGCTCTGAGCTGCGTCCGCCTGTGGACATTGCTGTGACTGCCGATGCCGACTTTGTGAGGCAAGAGCTCCGCCAATGAGCACGGCATGCTAGGCATGCGTGGAAGAGCATCTCTCCTTAAGAAGGGTGTCCCCCCTGAAAGTCGTTTCTTTGGTGGACAGAGCAGGTGTTTGCTGCAGCAGGTGATGTTGCTTGGTTGGTTGGTCGAGTTTGTATACGTCGTGGTGAACAAGTGCAGACAGGTGCATGCCACTTGCATGCTCCTCCCATTCCTTGCTCCCAACTTTCTCTGTTGTCACAATGGCAGATTTTATTTGCAGTCTACCTTCTCACATCTTCAAAAAAACATGTCTCTGACGTGTATGGGGCTCCTTAGGGTTCACAGCCTCCTTGCCGGTGATTCCTGAGATTAAGCTTGGGTATTCTAGACGCCCCACGTTAGTAGATAATCAGGAAAAAAATCTTTTGCGAAGGGATTTTTTGCTATGCATGAGATTTCAAATGCATTTAACAGAATACAATTTTTCTAAGAGTAGACAAAGTTGAAGTTGTCGAGTTTCTCTTGGTGCCCCTCCACATGCAAAAATCCTGAGCAAAGGCACAGGTCCTTTTGCACATGCTAGAGGGGTCCGCTTCATTCTTTTCTTTCCTTTTTCATATGAACTGAATTAATGAGAAGGAACATGCAAACGCCGCCCCTGACCGGCACAACAACGGGGTGTGAAAGCATGCAAGCACCGCCACCCACGGCACAAGAAGGTGGAAAGGAAAAGCAAGGAAGCAAGCATCAAGGACAGAGGAGACTCTCCTCGCCGTCTAACAGCACAGTGTCGCAAAGGTCAGACAGCGTAACAGAGACAAGGAGCCACGGCCGCGGCAGCTCAACAGGCGTGACACTGCCGAGCGCCGGGTCCAGTCCCCCACGCCACAGGCCGAAGTCGCGGAGCGCATGACACTGCTGCCAAATCCNAACTGAATTAATGAGAAGGAACATGCAAACGCCGCCCCTGACCGGCACAACAACGGGGTGTGAAAGCATGCAAGCACCGCCACCCACGGCACAAGAAGGTGGAAAGGAAAAGCAAGGAAGCAAGCATCAAGGACAGAGGAGACTCTCCTCGCCGTCTAACAGCACAGTGTCGCAAAGGTCAGACAGCGTAACAGAGACAAGGAGCCACGGCCGCGGCAGCTCAACAGGCGTGACACTGCCGAGCTCCGGGTCCAGTCCCCCACGCCACAGGCCGAAGTCGCGGAGCGCATGACACTGCTGCCAAATCCCAGCAATGCAAAGCCGCTTTGCGAACAATGACACCGCCCATGCCAACCACTCCTGCTGGTCAGTCTCACTGCGCCTGCCCCGACCCCTCTCGAGGCACAACGCCGCCAACCGGCGGACGAAGCACCAACAATCCGGGCCAAGACCGCCCAAGGTCTCCCAAGCTACCGTGCGCAGCCGGTACCCCGGCTGCTGCGCAAGGGCGGCCTTTTAGTGCCTCTCCTTCACGGCCTCTGCCGCCGGAAGAGCCTACCCTTCCTCCTTCACCTTGTCCGATTGGGCGTCCACCGTGGTGACGTCCACCACCCATACCGTACCCTGGGCCAAGTCGAACACGAGGACATCCCGTCGGAGCCCCCCCGGCAACGACCCCACCGGCTCCACCATCGCCCAGAGGGAATGCTCTCGGCAATTCTCCGCCAACTCGTCTCGGATGGCATGGTGGACGCGAATGATCAGCCCAGACCCCGCACGGCACTAACGTCCGCCGGCAAGAGCCCATGATCGCCATGGATGGAGAGGTATCCCAGTGGCAGACCCAGCCAAAGCTGGGCGTGGAGGCGGAAGTCGGCCGGGGCCAGGTAAAGGCAATCGCCAGGACCCGCAGGGCTCACCTGAAGCCAGAGAGCCGCCCCGCGGGACCTCACCGCCCAGCACCCCCGCACCATAGCATCACTCGCCTCCGGGAAGAGCACACCAGCAACCATTTCCACCGCCCCCAGCCACTGGAGACGCTTGAAGTGGAAGAAAGCCGGGCTGAGCTGCTGGTACAACCCCTGCCCCGTGCACTGGCGCAGGACCTCGAGCGGGGCCAGGCGCGCAACAATAGAAGCAGGCAACGCCTCCACAGCCTCCTCACAAAGAGGGCACAACAGCTCCATCTCACCAGTAGCAGGGAGGTAGCAGCCAAAGAGGTCAAGAAGAGGCTGGAGAAAGGCCGCAGAAGAGCACGCGTAGGAAAGGTGCGTCCTCGGTGCCGCGGCGAAAAGCCCCATCCCCCCCGCATCAAATGGGAACTGCGCCTGGAGCCTCAGCAAGCCCTGGTGACTCACCAAGCCCCACCATGTCATCCCGTGCGCCAGCATGGGAGTCCGACGGGGTCTCCAAGAGGGTGTCCCACACCGCAGAATCGAATCCCCGCAACACTCACAGCCAATCTGCCTCAGGAGGCAGAGCGCGCACCAAGAAGTCGGTCCGAGGCACAATGCACAGGCGAAGCATCAACACGGCCACCTCAGGATCCTCCAGCCGCGGCAACACCTACAGCTCATGGGTCCACTCGTAGAACCACTCCTCCTCCTAGCTCTTCTGGAAGCGTGCGGACCCAACTGGACAGCCCAACAGCTCCACCCCCTCTGTCGTCAATGGCATCCCTGCCAACACAGCAGGAGGGGCATACCCCGTCCGCCGCCATAGGAGACACTTCTTCGGCTGATCGTCAAGCCCCTGGCTGGCGTGCCAACCGAAGCATGGCAGAGAAGCACGTGGCCAAGGCTTCCGGCTGAATGCAAATCGTGGTGTCGTCCTGGAAAGCGCCTACATGCCCCAAAGCACGTTTGATTACATTTACATGTTAAGGTTTGATTGTTCTCTTAGGTTTCCACAGGGCTTAAAACCTGTCCACGGACCTGCCATTTGACTTTCGACTAAGATCTTGAATAAGAACAGGCACAGGCAAGATGTGGACTCTGAACAAGAAACTGGCTAAGCTACCAACAACAACCGCATCTGGGTGAAATCGCCCAGAGCCTCCTTTGTAACTGGAGCAATTTCAGGAGGATTTATCCCTTAACAGGTCATCAAATAGCAGATGGTACCGCTGATCTGGGGTAGATATTCCCCGGATGATTTAGTGTAAAGAAAAATGTACTCAGGGGAGGATGTGGAGACTGAGAAGAAGAGGAAGACGTCCAGATCAGAAAAGGTGGAGAATGAAGAGGCAGTGAAAGGGGGGGGGGGGGGGGGGGGGTGGAAGAGGAGGGGAGGGAGGGGGCGAGGGGGTAGGGGTGGGGGAGGAGAGGGGGGGAGGGGGGGAGGTGGAAAAGGGAGGCGAAGGGGGGAAGGGAACGGTGCAGTGGGAGGTGGGATAAGAAGGAGAAGGGAGTGAGGGAGGGGGGAGATGAAATTACGTAGACTACCTAAGGCTCCTCACGTCCAGATGGGAGTGGGTCGACCCCTGGAGGCCACCCGTCATCAAGAGGAACGAGCATGGGAGCAAGTGAGGGTATGAGGCAAGGCCCTCGATGCTCTTGGCCAGGTACTCCGGGCTCAGTCCCTGGCCCACCTCCACTTCCCTTTGTACGGGAGAAGATGGTAGGTGCCTTGCGCCGGGGGCACCGGCTGCACATGCGGACCACGGACCGACGGTGCAGCAAGACCCTGCAGAAAAACCTGGGAGCCCAACCATTGCGGAGCAGGTGCATCAGGCCAGGGAGCATCCCATGCCGGGGCGTGGCCATGAAAGAGGATGAGTGACCCAGATTGCCAGCCTGCGAGCAGGGCCGCAGCTTGGGCCGCCTACTGACAGCTGGTCCCGAGGTACGGAAGACCAGCCCTGGTAGACCCTTGGGTGAAGGCCTAAGTGGTAGTGGTCGACCAAGAAGTGAGCCCGGATTACCGCTTGTGTGGCCAATGCCCCCACCCACCGGTGCACGAATTGGTGGGTGCACTAGCTGCAGTGCTGGTCCACCAGCACTGCTGTACCCTGCACCACCGGAGGGAGGGAAGGAGGAGGACCTGGGCGCAGCACTGGTGTACCTGGGCAAGGGTCCCTGGCATGCACCGGCGGAAGCTCAAAGTTTGTGAGATCCCCGTCTAGCCTTGCACATACTGTGTGGACCAGGCGGAACTGCCAGGGGTACAAGAAAGGTCGACGGCAAATCGATGAGACTTTCGTCTTGATTTCTGGTGAGGGCAGATCTCGCCAAGGAGTCGGTTCAAGAGACGACTTGGTGAATCGCTGCCTGCCATTGCTGTGGCCAGCCCTGCTGCTATACCTGCTGTTAGCACAGCCTGGGCTGCTGCTGCTGCTGCTGCTGCTTCTGCGTCAAAGCGTACTGCTGTTGTGACCTGCTTCTGCTGTAGAGACTGCTGCTGCTGCTGCGACTGCTGCAGCAACTGCTGCTTCTGCTACTCAAGAGAAAGCGACAGCTGTGGTGGCCGCAGCACATGTGGTTGTTGCTGCTGCTGCTGCTGTAGATGACGCTGCTGCTGCTGCCACTGCTGCAGCAGGAGAACGTGCTGCTCTAGCTCTTGCTTCTGCTGCTGCTCATGCTGCTGGTGCAGCTGGAGCTTCTGCTTCTCCAGCAAGCACTGTACCTGTGCCAGCACATCGTGTAACTGCTGGTGCAGTGCGGCACCTCCACCATTGCACAGGACCTGGCGATTCTGTTCCTGAAGCGCAGCCAACTGCCCCTCTATTTTGCAGGCATTTCTTTTTTCCCTAATAGGGGAGAAAAAACATCTGCCGCCACGGACCGAAAAAACCATGTGGTAGAACAGGGATATACCGCCACCCACAGCACAAGAGGGTGGAAGAAACAATAGTGAAATGAAATCGCCCCTCTATTTTGTCGCCCAGGGCACTGGTAACGTCCTGGAACGTGTCGAGAAGGCGTGTCTCTTCCGAAACGGATGCCCCTGCTACTCGACCCTCAAACCCCCCAATGCGGCTGAGGATTGCTGTCGAGGCCACCTCGACCGGCAAGGCAACTGTGACGGCAGAATGGATGGTTTTTCAAAGTGCCGCGGTGGCTCGCCCATGGTAGATTCTCGAGTCAAGGAATCTGTCCGTGTCGAACCACGGCCTCAACATACGACTGAGGGCTTCCTCACGCCAAGAAGCCCGAGTGGGGACCTCTCACTCCAGTGCCATCTTTTCTGAAGCCACTCTCTGAGCCGCTGCAGCCGCGGCTGTGGCCATGTCCCAGGCTTCACGCACCTCATTGCAAACCAGGCAGCCAGACTCCCTGGCCCTCTCTGACCCTGGCTTCACCTGATGAAGAAGGTGCTCGATACTGGAAACAAAATCTGCCCAAGATTTACAATGAAAAGGTCAAATTGGCTGTCCAGGTCTATGCCAGAGCCTCAACCCCTGTCAAATCACCAAGTGGCCCTCAATGTTGAGGTTTTGGAGATTTGGATGAACCTCCTCTTATTGTGATTCGGAGGCACCACATCCGGGGCGTAGCATTGTGTTGCCCACCGGGATGCCCTTCAACCTCAGGAGAACCTCCAGCTTTTCATTTTTCTACAATAACCACTCCTCCCTCCACCAACCCCAAAATAATAGAAACTTGGTGCTCAGGCTGACCAAGAGCCGCTAGGGAGAATCATTTGTATGTAAGAGAAAAAGTTGCAGGTTGCAGAGATAAAAATGGCTGACTCGTGGATGAGAAATTATCTTAGTACAACTTTAGAACAAGTCTAAGTATGCCTCCTTTGGTGTATGGAGCTTGAAGAATCACTCTGTCAATTTTCACGTCCTAGCACACTCCTAGCCTAGTGGGATGAGCGGCAGTCACATTCTCACACAATATAATTACCATCCCTGCCATGTGCACAACCATTTATCTTGGTGGGACCTTCCTTTAAGTCCTCCGAGGGTCCTCCTACCCTCTTTCTACCTTCAAAGCTGCTCTAAGCCTCCCTGTCCAGTTATTCTGGCTGTCATTGCTGCTGGTAGTGCAGGAGCCATCACTTGAACCAGACCCACTGCCCCCAAACCTTGAAAATTCATATATCCCTCAAACGGACTCCAAGTAAAGATTCATGAATTGCTACACAATTAGGAGGAGATACTCTATGTATCGGTAATGCCTTCTGAGTTTTATCAAAGAATACTTTGGTCACTTTCTGGCACCCTACATCCATTATTGCCCACTTTGCAGGAATACAAATCACACAAATCCACACTGTGTCCTCAGCTGCTGAAAGCGATGTGTTGCCAGCGGCTTGGTCAGAAAATAAGCCTGTATCATGCTTGAGGGGCAAACCTTGACGTGCACCACCTCCTTCAGCACGAGCTCGCAAACAAAGTGGTAGCGCAGATCGATCTTCTTGGTGCGGGCGTGGAACTTCTCATTCGTCGTGAACGTCATGGTGGCATCACGCTCACAAAGGATGCTCATGTTGTCACAGTGGATGGTCGTTGCTATTGCTTGCAGCTGTCCAAGACTTTCCGGCAACTCACGCAACCACACTGCTTCCTTTGCTTCTTTGCTCAGAGCAATATACTCTGCCTCCATGGAGGAGAGAGCAACACACTCCTACTTCTTGCTCATCCAGCTGATTGTTGCTCCTCCAAGCAAAAATACAAAACCACTAGTCAGTTTCCTTGTGTCTAGATCTCCGTCCCAATCTGTCGCTGTAGTCAATGAGGATGGGGCTGTTGTTGCTTTTGAAGGTGGGGCTAAGGCTGCTGCTACTGTCGAGGTAGCATAGCACGCGCTTGACCGCCTTCCAATGTGGCTTTCGGGTCGGCGTAGAACTTGCTGACTGCTCCCATTGATTTGTTGATATCGAGGTGCGTGCAGACGGCTCCATGCATGAGGCTCTCCACTGCTGCTTGGTATGGTACCGCCTCCATGCGGCTACTCTGCTGATTCCCGTGAGGACCCTGCATGAGGCTCAACTTTGCTCCCACTTCCAGTGGTGTTGCCAGCTTCCGTGCAGCTCCTATGCTGAAGCGCTTGACAATGTTCCTCACGTAAGTGGTATGCGCTAGCTCAAAGGTCTGCTGTTACTGATCACGGTTCACCTGGAGACCCAGGTAGTAGCTTAGCTCTCCCATGTCCTTCATGTCAAACCTGGCTGCAAGAGACTGCTTAGAATCATATGGGAGATACTTTGATGAGAGGCAATAAGCAAGTCATCAACATAGAGTAGGATGATGATCTGGTTTGCGTCCTGAGTGTACCCATAAACCGCATGATCTATCTCTGTGTACAGAAAGCCAAGGCTAGCAAGCTGCTCATCAATCTTCTGGTACCATGCACGCAGCACTTGCTTCAAGCCGTAGAGTGCCTTCACAAGCTTGCACACATGGTCCTCCTGCCCTTTGACCACATGCTCCTCCGAGTGTTCCATGTACACGTCATCCTCAAGGTCACCATTCATAAATGCACACGTCACATCCATATGGTGCACCTCCAAGTCCATAGCATCGGCAAGAGCAAGGATTGTATGGATGGAGGGAAACTTTACAACGGGTGCGAACCTCTCATTGTAATCATCACATACTCCTTCATAACCAGTTGTGCTTTGTACCTGAGCACCTTACCTTGANTCCTGAGTGTACCCATAAACCGCATGATCTATCTCTGTGTACAGAAAGCCAAGGCTAGCAAGCTGCTCATCAATCTTCTGGTACCATGCACGCAGCACTTGCTTCAAGCCGTAGAGTGCCTTCACAAGCTTGCACACATGGTCCTCCTGCCCTTTGACCACATGCTCCTCCGAGTGTTCCATGTACACGTCATCCTCAAGGTCACCATTCATAAATGCACACGTCACATCCATATGGTGCACCTCCAAGTCCATAGCATCGGCAAGAGCAAGGATTGTATGGATGGAGGGAAACTTTACAACGGGTGCGAACCTCTCATTGTAATCATCACCTTGATTTTACACATACTCCTTCTTAACCAGTTGTGCTTTGTACCTGAGCACCTTACCTTGAACACCATGCTTGTGCCAAAAGATTCACCGAAAGATCTCTCAGTTGCCACTTGGAGCATACTCAAGATTCTACGTCTTCTTCTTCATGAGTACCTTGTACTCCCCGTTGTTGTTGCATGCCAATCTGCTGCATTTCCATTGCGCATGGCTTTATTGAATATCCGTGGATTTTTGGTGATGGCGAAGAAGAGGAGCTCGTGGTTAGAAGACTCCAGTGAAGATGAGAAGTATATAGGTTGAGCAGCTCCTCCAATGGTCTCTATTTACTTGGCATGTGCTAAGATCGCCATAGTGCCTCCACGAGACCATCCGCACCATGGTTGAGGAGTGTAAACCTCTTTGGCAGCCACTGCTTCTTGCTTTGTTGCTCCTCCTTTGGTTGCCTACTGCGTTGCCTCCTCAGCTCCCTTTGCTACCCTGTCACCACTACCTTCCGATAGCTCTTCTTCAGAAGCAGGCTCTTTGTCTTCCACTAGCTCAAGAGCTGGTGCAACCGTGACTACTTCTTTAGAGCTCCATGTAGAAGCCGGTCCAATCCTTCACGTCCTCCTTGAGTACCACGTCACGGCTGCGGACGATCTTGCGTACAAGGAGGTTGTATGAGCGATATTGGATGAGATGTGTAAGACCTGGCTGGTACTCATGAATCCACTCTCTCAATCAGAGGAATTGGTGGAGACGTTAGATTGTTTCCTTGCTCCCACCCTACTTGCAAGGTCCGCCTTCTTCTTTGAACATTCATGTACCCAATGGCCTAGCTTCTAGCAGTACTGGAACTTGCCCTTCTTCTCCTCTCCACCTCATCAGGCTGGTTGATGCAACACCACCCCCGTGACTCATGTTGGTGACGAGGGCTACGCCTAGTCCACTTCCTCCTCCCTCTTTGCGATGCACATCCTCGAACAGCAGGCTCTCCTCCATGTCATCAAGCGAGAGCCTGTCCCTACGCTGGTCCAGAGTAACAATGAGAGGAGTGTCACTACTAGGAAGTCCAGAGAGGATGGTCATAATGAGAAGACATTCCTTGAAAGGGCCCTCAACCGCAGGAAGCTGGTTAGTCAAAGCTTCTTCCAAGTTGAGATAGTCAATCATGGAGCCTGACTCATCCATCTTCACAGTGTGAAAGTAACAACGTAGCCGCATATACGTAAGAATTAAATTGGAAGCATAAGTGAAGTCAAACCTGATTCAAACCTCTTTTTGAGTGAGGATGCCATGGACAAGGAGGTGTTACCATTTGGTGAGGTGGAGGTAGATGGTGGCGAGGGAGCGGTCCCGTTTCCCGCAATAGGAACGGGCCTCAACAACAGAGAGTATTCAATAGAGTTAGCCTCGCTCAGATGGATCCATAGTCCCTTTTTCATGTTGTTGCTCTAGTTGACAAATTTCTTGCCTTCAAAATTGACAATATTGACGCCAACCACCATAGGAGCGGATGTCGCCATGTTGACTACAATATTGGCCCACAATCAACCTCTTTCACACACTAGTGTGCAAGGGATACCTCAAGGGTAAGGCAATGCCTTATCCTAGCTCTGATACAACTAATAGAAACTTGGGCAGCCCTCAGGGAGGTGATCAGGCTCACAAAGAGCCGCTAGGCAGGAGAGCGACATGTTGCAAGTTACAGAGACAGACATATGGAAGCGTGTAAAGTTTTGTTAAGATTGCAAATAACTGAAATTAATCATGGCTGGATATACTCAAGACCTAGAGAAGCACCTTGTCATATACATGGTTCCGCACAGATCAGAAAACATCTGTAAGAGTGTGAGTGTCCCAAACTCACACTCTCTAAACTCTTAAGCTCTGCTGTCCCGACCTCCATCGCAGGCAAGAGGGCAAAAGTCACACTCTTCACTAGCTCTTGAAGACGGTGGGCACATTCACTTCACAGAATAATAGCTGCCTTGAATACGGGTAGAACGTGTGGAACAATGGAGTACAATAACTCAAGTCTCTGTTGTATAATCCCTTTACCATGCCTTTGTGCTTGACCCATTGAAGGTGTTGAGAATGTCCNAGTCACACTCTTCACTAGCTCTTGAAGACGGTGGGCACATTCACTTCACAGAATAATAGCTGCCTTGAATACGGGTAGAACGTGTGCAACAATGGAGTACAATAACTCAAGTCTCTGTTGTATAATCCCTTTACCATGCCTTTGTGCTTGACCCATTGAAGGTGTTGAGAATGTCCGCATAGAGTTGCAGGTATGAGGGATCCATACAAAGGATGTCACCCATCACAGAATCAGTGCTTCTCCGTCCTATGTTTCCACCCCAGAATTCATTGCTTGCAATGCTGGATTCACTTTTTTTTTGGCTTGAAGCAGCAGAATCTGACCTACAAGCCTGATCATCACATCACCCATGGCAATGGGTCTGACCTCCGCCTCCTCATGAGCCAACTTCGGAAAAAGGATGAACTACCTCTGGCCCAAGATAGCGGCCAGTTCCATTGGTAACTCTCTCGCTAACACAATCTGGACCAACCCTGTTGTACACTCTTCCCATCCTGGACTGCCAAGAGAAGGTCATGCAAAATTTTACGAAGAAGGCCCTCCAGTCATGCTTCCGAATGGCATTTTGCGACTCTGAGGGTCACCATCACCATGTCCTCTGTGACAGATTCCAAGTGCCAGTCCACGAATGTCACACTCCGTCCTATCCAGGACAAAAGAAGCAGCCACCAGAGGATGTCAAACCTGCAAATCATGCTGCTTGCTATTGTTTCCTCATGGGAAATGTGAATAGAGGCTCGGAACACCCCGATGTGGAGCACCATTATGTACCAATATGAGCCGCCTGCTTCCACTGCACAACCCACTGCTGTATAAAACTTTGCGGACGAAAGTCGTGTGACAGGCCTCAATGGCTGAGCAAGGAAGTACACCAAACAAGTGGACTCCAATGCCCCTTCCACCAAGCATGCCCATTTTCCCAATGGAAAACTCTTTGTTCTCAGCATGGGGCCATGACCCTTTCATTCTTCTCCTTGCCAACAAAGCTCTTGAGCTCACCATTTTCTGTCTCCCCATCCCACGCCCACAAATGTACCTATCTCCTGCTGCCTTCCTATCTGGTCTCAATGCTGTGCAGAGCAAAACCTGGATGTGCAAGAGGAGCCTCCAGCGCAGGTTTTGAGCATCCGTGCTGAGATGGGGCTCAACCACCCATTCAGCACCGATTCACCCAGACGTCACCCAGGATACCATGGTCCACGGCCTTAGAAGGTGCTGGTTTTGGAAACCCCAATCTGGACATGCAATCAGCGACTGAGTTCCTCACATGGGTACTCTGCTGAAAGGTGGTCCACAGGATTTCCTGCATGGCCTCCAGCACAGAACTACAACTTCTGTGAAAATGATCCACGGTGATCCTGTACCGGCCCCTTATCTGGTGCACCACGAAGTGAGAGTTGAAACCATGCTTACTTTGCAAAGATGATTTCCATGTGGACCACTGTGTACTCAGCTTTTTCTTTGTTGCAGCGCCTCCATAGTTACTGCCAAGATATTTGCAGCGCCTCTGCTGGAAGTAGCCATTCTAGCCATTTGTGACACCCTCCCCTCTTTTCTTTGTTGATGATATGTCATAGTAAAAACCAGTCAATTTCCACCACGGACTGGCACAAGCACGTGGAAGAGGGAGAGGATGCCGCTACCNCCCCCCCCCCCCCCCTGGAAGAGGGATTACTCTCCGCTAACACCACGTTGCTGTCGAGTCACAGAATCAGAAAGCTGCTGGATGACAAGGGTCACAGCTTGGGCATTCTAGTCTGATTGATGTACATCCACAAGTTGACTTGCAGAACATGGCCAAACACGGCATCAACCATCCGGGCCCAACCCACCAAATGTTTCCCACGTCACCTTTCTCAACCTACACAACACCTGCAGGCCCAGCGCTGCGTCATACTTCTCCTTCTTCATAGGCTCTGCTGCCAACAAGGCCATGCCATCCTTCTGCATGTGACAGCCTTGGGCAGCTCTCTGAGGTTGGCAGCGGAGTTTTTTTTTTTTTTTAAATAAGAACACCACACTACCCCACAAGGTGCTTACAGCAGATCTTTGTGGAGGGCAACAAGCTGTACACTTATTGGTCAAATGTAGTGCTTTGAGGTGGCATGTAGGTGTTTTGCTTTGAGTTTTTCCTTTGCGGCCCTTGAAAAAACTTTTGGGCTCCTGGCTTCTTCCCCTCCTTGTGAGGACTTTCTTATGCTGCATGTGGGCTAGTGGAACGAAAGATATCATTTAACTACGTCACTGATGCCATAACCATTTTCAACAGGCGTTTGGGAAGCTTGTACCCTTTTGCCCACCCAGACAACAGGATGAAAATACCAAAGGCTGCAACCATCATTGCAACTGAATGTTTGTTTTCTTGATATGAGTACCAGAGAAAACCACTCATCAGTATCTTGAACAGGTAATGAATCACTCCAATGATTGTGACCTCATTCATTCCATGAGCTGAAATGATGATGGAAATCAACAGTTAACAAGTCCAGTTCTATAGATGTGGCATGCAGCAGGTTTGGTCACCNTTTGGGAAGCTTGTACCCTTTTGCCCACCCAGACAACAGGATGAAAATACCAAAGGCTGCAACCATCATTGCAACTGAATGTTTGTTTTCTTGATATGAGTACCAGAGAAAACCACTCATCAGTATCTTGAACAGGTAATGAATCACTCCAATGATTGTGACCTCATTCATTCCATGAGCTGAAATGATGATGGAAATCAACAGTTAACAAGTCCAGTTCTATAGATGTGGCATGCAGCAGGTTTGGTCACCAAGAACCTCTAGCCAAAGAGCTGTGTCGTCATTTCACCTCACCAAAACTACCACTCACAATTTGTGCAGGTTTGTTAGGGCACCAATGGAGGTTGGAATGCTTCCAGTCAATTCATTCAAGGTGCTGCAGCTCAATAGTATCCACAAAAACCACAAGCATGTTGTAGACCGTAATGTAAACAATAGGCAAGAAGAACACCAAGCACACTGCAATGCTTGAGTTTCCATGCAAACCTTCGTTTGAATGTGTTTCACAGGCAAACAGACGAAGACACATTGACAAAAGGAACCGTGCAGTATGGTAAATATATCAAATAAACATACTGGATGCCTTGGCACAGAGCAAAAGAAAGATTGCCAAACCTGTTGCTGCGATTCCTTTGTCAATCATGCAAAATCTGCAAAACCTGGGTAAAACAATCAATGCTACCACCCCAGATGCAATTGAATGTTTTTCAGGAGCAAGAGTTGTACCTTCATTCAAACTATTTCTGCACAAAAAGGGAATCTACGGATCTCACAAGTAACTATCACCTCATTCATTCCTTAAAGTGAAAAAATGATGGAACACAACAGCCATCAAAATCAGGACAAAAAGAAAAAGAAGTGCTGAAGATGTGGAAAGTATCTGTCCAGGCCCTGGCAAAGAAGACATATCAAGTGGCCCTTGGAGTGAACTCAAGGTAAACGTTCCAAGACAGTGCTGTTGGAGACTACCAATGGAACAGACTCGAATTACTGGGAAGTGCTTTGGTGGTTGTAAGCCATGTGCTTTCAGAGAGGCCAAGTTTGGACCTTGGCAGCATCACAGGGACTGGTTTGCTCTGGCTTATAAGGTCTTTCCCGGGGTACTAGTTGTCGTGGGATTTGAAAGCAGTGTGTCGTCATTCACAACTTCAGCCTATGGCATGGGAAACCAAACGTGTTGCTGCGGGCTGAACCAACGGCCTTGCAGCACAGGGCCATGGCCTCTGGGCTACCTCCTAGTGTCTGGATTGTGATACGTGGACCCTCTTGAGAAAGAGCAGGGTCAATTGCGCCTCCAACTTTGGTTTCCCTAAAAAAAAAAACAAGCATGACAAGTCACAAAAAATCTGCAGCCACACTAACCTTGGATCGATTCTCCTTGCCACTCAGGTTTATCAGGGCACCAATGGACTCTGGAATGCTGCCACTTAGTTGACAATCAAACAATTCTCTGCAGCTCAACAAAAAAAAAGAAGAGAGAATTTCATATAACATGAGACTTGCCTTGCTGCAGACATGACAAATATGATAAATACTTGAGAAGTTCCAAGTTTTGGATCGCCAACTTGAACAGGAGGCCGCCGGAGTCGTAATGGGAAGTCAAAGAAGCTTGAACTATTACCAAGTCTCAGACTTGATGTTGCTTCCACCAGTCATCTCTCAAGATCCATCAGGAACCTTCCAAGTCCTGAGCATAACGTCTTGGATGATGGATATGAGAGTGCCAGAAAGTGACAAAAATAGGTTGCTCGTTAAAAATCATCAGGTCACAAAAGTGCACTTTACGGAACTCGATTCGGAGTCCGTTTGAGGGAGATATGGATTTTCAAGGTTTGGTGGCTATGGGTCCGGTTCAAGTGATGGCTCCTGCACTACCAGCAGCAATGACGGCCACAATTATTGGCCAAGGAGGTTTGGAGCGGCCTTCAGGGTAGAAAGGCGGCAGGAGGACCTTCAGGTTACTTCAAGGAAGGTCTCCACCAAGATTATTGGTTGTGCACATGGCACGGATGGTAATTCTCTTGTGTGAGAGTGTGACTGCCGCTCATCCCGCTAGGCTAGGAGTGTGCTAGAGGGTGAGCTTTGACAGAGTGGATCTCAGTGTTCCCTTAGCCAAATGAGACATATAAGGGCTTGTTAGAAATCTGTGATGATGTACTTTCTCACTCAAGAGTCGATTCATACATTCGCGTTCTCTGCAGACCTACATTCGCTTCCGTAATTTCTGTCTGCGCAACCTGCAACTCCCTCTCACAAACAGTTGGTCCTGCCTAGGCGGCTCTTAGTGAGCCTGACCACCTCCCTGAGGGCTGCCAAGTTTCCATCAGTGGTATCAGAGCTAGAACGAGGCTTTGTCTCATCCTTGAGGCATTCCTTGCACCCTGTTGTATGAGAGAGCCATTTGTGGGCTGAACGTTGCACTACCATGGCGACATCCGCTTCCGTGGTGGCTCGCATCAACATCGCCAAGCTCGAAGGCAAGAACTTCTTCAACTGGAGGAACAACATGAAGATGGTGCTGATGGAGAAGGGTCTCTGGAGCCAGGTGGATGAGAAGGAGAAGGAAACTGCAGAAGGCTCCCTCTCCCCTGGCGAGGCCCGTACCTACCGCGAGAAGCGTGACCGCGCCCTCGCAACCATCTACCTCCACCTCGCCGAGCGGCAGCAACTCCTCGTCCGTGGAATCCTCACGCCAAAGGAGGTTTGGAAAAAGCTTGAGTCCACTTATGCTTCCAAGTCAATCCTCATGAATATGCAGCTACGTCGTCGCTTTCACATTGTGAAGATGGACCAGTCCGGATCCATGATTGACTACATCAACATGGTGAAGTCTCTCTCTGACCAGCTTACTGCGATTGAGGACCCTGTCAAGGAACGTGTGCTCATGCTAACCATCCTCTCTGGTCTTCCTAGCAGCTATACTCCTCTCATTGTTGCCCTGGACCAGCGTGGCGACAAGCTCTCCCTCAATGATGTGGAGGAGAGCCTGCTGTTTGAGGAGGAGCGGCGCAAGGGAGAAGAGGGCGGAAGCGGACTGGATGTCGCTCTCATCACCAACTTTGGTCATGGGGGCGGTGCTACATCAACCAGGAGCAACGACGAAGGAGGAAAGAAGAAGGGTAACTGCCACTACTGCAAGAAGCCGGGCCATTGGGCGTGCGAATGCCGGAAGAAGAAGGCGGACCTTGCGGCTGGAGTGGGAGCGGGAAAACAGTCCGACGCTTCCACGAACGCCGCAGATTGGGAGAGTGGATTCGTGACAACCATCCGGGTCCTGCACGTCTCCAGCAACACCGCCCTGTTCTGGATCATCGACTCAGGAGCCACGCGACACATGACGTGTCGCCGGGAGTGGTTCGTCGTCTACACCGTCATCGAGCCTCGTCGGGTGTACATGGGGGACAACCATGTGCAAATGGCGGTTGGGGAGGGTGAGATCGTGTTTTGTGGTTCCGTTGAGGGCAAGCACGTGGAACGTCGTGTGAAGGGGGTGCTCCATGTTCCGGGGCTGGCAGCTAACCTCCTCTCTGTCTCATCTCTCATCTCCGAAGGCATGCAGGTTTGCTTTGAGAATGGTGGCTGCACCATCTCTGCCCGTGCAGGCCGGGTGCTTGCAAAAGCGAACAAGGAGGACGGTCTTTACCGCCTCTACGTGGCGTCGGAGAAGGAAGCCGACTCAGCGTTGGCGGCGAGAGAGGGAAAACACAACATCAGCCTGTGGCATCGCCGGCTCGGTCACCTCGGCTTTGGCGCCATCATCTCCATGCAGCAGATGGTCCGCGGCCTGGAGCTCAAGGGGTTGAAGCAGCCAGGTGCATTGGCTTGTGAGAGCAGCATTGAAGGAAAGCAATCCCGCGCTCCTTTCACGGTGGAAGGGAAGGGGCCGGCTGAGCTTCTCTCACTCGTTCACTCTGATTTGTGCGGTCCCATGCCATCACAGTCCTTGTCCGGCAAGTTGTACTTTGTCACGTTCATTGATGACAAGTCGAGGAAGACGTGGGTGTCCTTCTTGGCTGGAAAGGATGAGTGCTTTGAGGCTTTCAAGGTGTGGATTATTGCTGCACAGAATGAGAGTAGCAGGCGGTTGAAGGTGCTTCGCACGGATGGTGGAGGAGAGTACCTCTCCAACGACTTCCGCACCTTCCTCAAGCGTCGCGGGATCAAGCACGAGGTCACCCCACCTGGAACACCGCAGATGAACGGCGTGGCTGAACGCGCGAACCGCACACTTATGGAGCATGTTCGCAGCATGCTCCAAGACGCGGAGCTCCCGCCAAACTTCTGGGCGGAAGCGGTCAACACTGCCGTATACCCGAAAAACCGGAGTCCCACGCGTGCCGTGCTGCTGATGACACCGGAGGAGGCATGGACGGGACGCAAGCCAACAGTGTCGCACCTGAAAGTCTTCGGGTGTGGCGCATTCGTGCACGTGCTTGCCGGCAGCCGTAACAAGCTGGATGCAAAGTCGGTGAAGGCCGCCTTCCTCGGCTACGACACCATGGGATACCGCCTCTACAACCTCGCTGCTCGCAAGATCATCCGTAGCCGCGACGTCGTCTTTCAAGAGGAAGTGAAGGGCTGGACTTGGAGCTCTATGATTGCTGTTCCACTTGCTCCCGCACTTGTACCTGAAGTGGGAGAAGTACCGGAAGCAGAAGAGGGCGGTGCGGAAGATGGCGGTGACAGCGACAACGACAAGGAGGTGGAGGGAGCTGAGAAGGAGAAGGAGGCGGCAGCAGAATCTGATGAGGAGGAGCAGCAAAGCAACGCCCAGCAGCTGCCACGACGGTCCGCACGCCTCAACAAAGGTGCAAAGGACAGTGGGGAGCCGCTGCGGCGATCCGAGCGCCTCGCAAACAAACAGAGGCCGCTGGAGGAGCTGGTGAACCTGTGCACCGTTCCACCACAAGCGGAGTCGTCTGACCTCGAGCTTCTCTTCCTCACAGTCACCGATGACCCAGCCACATTCGCTGAAGCCATGCGTAGCGCCGAGGCGGCAGATTGGCGTGCCGCAGCAGACGAGGAGTATGCTGCGCTCATGAAGAACGGCACCTGGACCTCGAGGAAGCTCCACGTGGCAGCCGGGTGATCGGATGTCGGTGGATCTTCAGGCGCAAGCGTGGTGCGGATGGTAAGGTGCTCATGTACAAAGCACGGTTGGTTGCAAAGGGGTATGCGCAGACTGAGGGTGTGGATTACAATGAGACATTTGCACCTGTCGCTAAGTTCCCATCCATCCGAGCGATCCTCGCTCTTGCTGCTGCTATGGACTGGGAGGTGCACTAAATGGATGTGACGTGTGCATTTCTGAATGGTGACCTTGAGGAGGATGTGTACATGGAGCAGCCGGAGGGGTATGTGGTGGAGGGAAAGGCGGATTTGGTGTGCAAGCTTGTGAAGGCCCTCTACGGCCTGAAGCAAGCACCCCGAGCATGGTACCACAAGATGGATGAGCAGCTGGCTGGCCTTGGCTTTGTGCGTAGTGAAGCTGATCATGCAGTCTATGGGCGCACTCAAGAGGCAAGCCAGGTAATCATCTTGCTCTATGTTGATGATCTGCTCATTGCATCTGACTCCAAGTCTCTTTTGGACGATGTGAAGCAGTCCCTTGCTGCCAGCTTTGACATGAAGGACATGGGAGAGCTCAGTTACTACCTTGGCCTTCAGGTCAAGCATGACCGGCAGCAGCAGACTTTGGAGTTGTCGCAGAGCACGTACGTGAGCGACATCGTCAAGCGCTTCAATATGGCAGGAGCGTGCAAAGCAGCGACACCACTGGAAGTGGGAGCGAAGCTGAGCACGACGCAGACTCCCCACGGCATGCAAGAGAGCAGCCGCATGGAAGCAGTGCCGTACCAAGCAGCAGTTGGGAGCCTCATGTACGCAGCATTCGGCACGCGCCTCGACATCAGCCAAGCAGTGGGAGTTCTCAGCAAGTTTTGCGCGAATCCGGGCGTGCCGCATTGGGAGGCGGTCAAGCGCGTGCTGCGCTACCTCGACAGCAGCAGTAGCCTTTGCCTCACCTTTAACGGCAACAACAGCCCCATCCTCATCGGCTACAGCGATGCAGATTGGGGAGGTGACCTGGACACAAGGAGGTCGACCAGTGGGTTCGTGTTTGGACTCGGGGGAGGTGCAATCAGCTAGAGGAGCAAGAAGCAAGAGTGCGTTGCCCTCTCCTCCACCGAAGCAGAGTACATCGCCCTGAGTGAAGCAGCAAAGGAAGCCGTGTGGTTGCGTGAGCTGCTGGCAAGCCTTGGACAACAGCAGACCACTGCGACCACCATGTACTGTGACAACATGAGCGCCATTGCTCTGACCAAGAACGCCGAGTTTCACGCCCGCACCAAGCACATCGACCTGCGGTACCACTTCATCCGCGAGCTCGTGGCGAAGCAGGTGCCAAAAATCAAAATCTGCCCTTCAAGCATGATGCTGGCAGACTTCCTGACCAAGCCGCTGGCAGCGTACCGCTTTCAGCAGCTGAGGGGACAGTGCGGACTTGTGTGATTTTTATTCTCGCAAAGTGGGAGAATGATGGATATGAGAGTGCCAGAAAGTGACAAAAATAGGTTGCTTGTTAAAAATCATCAGGTCACAAAAGTGAATAGAGGATGTTTTGCTGGTTCTGTAGCACTTTACGGAACTCGATTCGGAGTCCATTTGAGGGAGATATGGATTTTCAAGGTTTGGTGGCTATGGGTTCGGTTCAAGTGATGGCTCCTGCACTACCAGCAGCAATGACGGCCACAATTATTGGCCAAGGAGGTTTGGAGCGGCCTTCAGGGTAGAAAGGCGGCAGGAGGACCTTCAGGTAGCTTCAAGGAAGGTCTCCACCAAGATTATTGATTGTGCACATGGCACGGATGGTAATTCTCTCGTGTGAGAGTGTGACTGCCGCTCATCCCGCTAGGCTAGGAGTGTGCTAGAGGGTGAGCTTTGACAGAGTGGATCTCAGTGCTCCCTTAGCCAAATGAGGCATATAAGGGCTCTGAATTTCGATGCCAAAGAGGAGAAGCTGGGCAGGATGGACGTAGAACTGCCGAAGGTAGGGGACCCATGCCCCCATGCCCGACAAGCGCATGGCCTCAAAGACAGAGGCCTGCTCGACCTCATTGAGCACATTTGCGATGTCCAACCACAGCATCTAAAAGGACAGGTTGGCCGCCAACACGGCCCGAACCCCACAAACCAGGAGTGCAGACCGCTCCAAAACCCCCACACCGTACAGGAGGAGTCGCAACGCAAACGAGAGTTTGGCCTTGTTCTGGGGAAGGAGGAGGTTCCTGTCAGCTGGAGCTACAACCCCCCCCCCACCGCGATTGGGCGAACACTCTCCTAATCCGTCTCCCCCTTTAGGATGGGGATGAGGGTGCTCCAGCCCAGGCAGTCGGCGATGTGTTGCGGTAGGGACCCGTCAAGGATGGAAGAGAGGACGGCGCGATCGCTGGCCAGGGCGGAGGGGGAGTTGGTGACAAGATCGCGAACGAGGTTCATATTAAGGCCAAGGGCTTCCGGGCTGGAACCCTGTGGCACCTCACGCAATGCCTCCTCGACCAGATCCTTAGTGATCCAATCGGCGCCACTCCCCTTGAGGTCCTGAAAACCATGGACCCACTCTGGGATGGGAAGCCGCCAAAGGGGGTGACGCTCACCGGGCACCGTCAAAGTCTCCGCCGTGCCCGCCGAGGGCGGGCGATCTTCCTGGGCGGACTTCTATGCGCGAGAACTCCCCCTGGAGCCCTGCTGGCTGCAGGTCCTCGGCCGTTTTGACGCGGTTATATGGGCGACGGTTCTCTCCTTGCTCCACCTCTAGGCAGCATTCAAGGGGTCAGAAGACTTGGAGCTACAGCCGCTGGCGTGATGGCAGCTGGAGCTGCCACTGCTCGAGGCCGGGCACCCGTCGCCTATGCCTGTGCGACAGGGTCCCTCTTACATGCCCTCTTGACTGAGTTTGGATCCTTCCTACCCGCCAGCGGGGACCTCGACTTCCTCTGCCCACTTTGGGGCCGGGTCGAGCGTGAGCTGCCTCTGTGTTTTGGGCCTTCTAGTCCATCGAGGGCTTGCATCTGTATGAAGCCCTGGCTTTATCAGCAGCTTAGCACGCTCTTCTTTACAAGACACCGAGAGCAGTGGGTGGGGAAGGCCAGGGCGGTGGCATTGCACCATTGCGCATCTGATAGGCCTGTCCCGTGTGGCCCCAAGACAGGTTGAGAGCATATTGGCCCACAGCCACATGGGGGAGCTCCCTTTGACGATAAGGCTACACCAACAGGAGTCACGGATAGGACCCATCTCTCAGCTGAGGACTTCTGCCTTCATGCCCAACTCTCGCTGGGCCTTCCCTTGGATCACTTGGAATAGGTGGGACTGGACGGGTTGGAGCCGGGGGCGGTGACGCAACGAGAGAGGGAGGGGGGGTTGTATGGCACGTCCACAACGCTATTTGTGACGAGCATGTTCCGGGAGCTGTCAGCACGTTCGGAGCAGGTATTGGGCCACGGCCACATGGGGGAACTCCCTTTGGCTGTAGGCTACGCTGACAGGAGTCACGGACAGGACCCATCTCTCAGGTGAGGACTTCCGCATTCATGCCCAACTGTAGCTGGGCCTCCCCTTGGATCACTTGGAATAGGTGGGGCTGGACAGGTTGGAGCCGGGGGCGGTGACACGGCGAGAGGGGGAGGGGGGTTGTCTGGCATGTCCACAATGCCATCTGCGACAAGCTCGCTGACATCTGCCAGGAGCATCGCCTCACCGTCCACGTCGAGCCCTTGAGGGTGTTGCCACTGGCCGGCGGCAGGCGTTTCTTCCACCAGGATCTTACCCCGGTGAACCACGCAGCCAGCACCACTTGGGTTCTGGAGGTCACCACTGTGGATGCGCAGGGACAGCGGGCCATCCGGCTGGGGGCCGCCGTGCGGGCAGCTGAGCGGGACAAGGAGACCTTGTTTGCGACGGCATTACGCAGCAAGCACTTCCTCCGTCCGTTGGCGTGGGATACCCTTGGCGGCCTGGGAGATGACTTCTTAACATTCCTCTGCCGGCTAGCGTAGCTTTGTCTTGATCGTGGGCCTTGCCAGTGCTCAGTTGAGGCCTTTGAGTACCGGGCCCAGCGAGCGGTAGCATTCCTGGCCCAGGACGCCTCCCTCGCCGGCATGTGGGCCCAGTTTGCCGCAATCCTCTACTACACTGTCTCCCAGTCCCGGTCCCGGGCCCCTCACCCACCGGAGGTTGCGCTGGTTGCTCAACATGAGCGTGTGCGCCAAGCCTTGGGATCTAGCCAGCCCTTGTTGGCCTCTGGCTTGCATGCCCACCGGATTGAGCTGTTTTTGGCGGCCTTTATACCACGTGATTGTGCCGGTCCGTGGCGGCTTTGCATGCTCTCTTTTCTTAATACAGCTCTTCCAGTTAAAAGGATGTTTTAATTTTTGTTCACGGAATCACGCAAACCCAGCATTTGGCGCGAGGGATGGTGCAAAGGCGCAACATCGTGAGAGCAGCTTCCAGGTCCTCCGCCAAGGGTAGCAACGAAAGTTCCCCTGTCTGCTCCAACAGCCACTCATCACCCCATGGGCTCCAAGAGCTCTCCAATCCAACAGGAGAACCCTAAAGCGTGACCCCATTGGGGCCAAAGGAATCCCAGCCAATGCCTGTGGCTTGACAACATCCGAACGCCGCCACAACTTACACTTCTTCGGCTGGAACTACAGACCCTGGTGCCTGGCAACGTTGAGCATGAAGAATAAACAACAAGCCATGGCATCTGGTTTGGCACAGATTGCAGTGTCATCCTGAAATGCGCCTAATTTTCTGGGGTGACAATATGTTGGAGCTCAGTACTCATCGATTCCAATGCAGAACTGTTGTAGCTGTGGCACGTGGCATGTTTAGTCATAAAGAAACTGCAGTCACATAGCCCTCTGGTTGTTTCACTTCGTGAATGGCACTCACAATGTGTGCAGGTTTGTTAGGGCACCAATAGAAGATGGGATGCTAGAAAGCAGATTGCATGATGTCAAGTCTCTGCAGTTCGAACAGTTTTCATCACAATTGCAAGAATGGCATGGAAAGTTGTTTGCATCATGAGTGAAAGGAGCACCGGGAATGTTGCCATATTCAGCATTATGAACAGCACATACCAGCAGACCAAGGTGGTCAGCTGGATGTGATCACACGGCAACCCACATGTGCCCCACACTTTGTCACCGGCCTTTTCATGTAGCTTTCAGCCTGTTTCTGATCTCTCAGTCATTCACTTTTTGCAAGGACAGGACAACAAAGGGAAAGGTTGTCATCGCTTACGTCATTCCATTTCATGTCTGTTGCCCCCAGGAGCAGTACCATCAACCTATAGTTAATACAAATGGAGTACTAGTTTGTACATTTCTTGCCAGGGATTGACATGTTGTTCATTTAACTGGGTGATAAAACCTGGCATTCATTAAGTCCAATTTACAAATTCTGTAGATTTGGCATTTTTTTGGTGAACAAACTGAAGCCACAGTGGTTGTTTCACCTTGGTAATACTACCACTCACAATGTATGCAGGTTTGTTAAGGCACCAATGGAATCAGGAATGCCTCCAAAAATCCCATTGAAAGACAGGACTCTGCAATTAAAACAACACTCATACGAAAGAAGACCATGTCTTAAACAGTCACACGAGTGTAAGGTAAACGAGCACATTGACTGGTTCATGTCCCGTTTAAAATGTATCTGACAGCTGGCATCAACAAAAAGCCCTTGGCTCCTGTTGCAGGTCCGGAGAAGGGCGGAGGGGGCAGGTCAAGGGGCACCATTGGGTGCTTTGGGTGGAGGTGTAGTGGGATTTCATGTGCGGGCTAAGAAGGTAAGTGAAAAAGAAACCGAGTCCAGAGGCCCCTGATCAGTTGGCCTTGCCACTGCTATCACTCACAATGTGCGCAGGTTTCTGAGGGCACCAAGGGAGGTTGGAATAGTGCACACCAGATTATTCTCTGACAAGTTTCTGCATCTCAATCATTGTTCATGATGATCAGAAGAATTTCAAAGAAATGTGTTTTTGTTAAGAGAGAAACAAACACAGAGCATATTGCATGGCCCTCTCTTGAACATATCTTATAGCTTACAAGAAACAAGGAGCATAGAAAGATCGAGCCAGCATAACAGAGTCATCAGCTTAGTGTGATAAGAATTCAATATTTGCTGTACCATTTCAAAGATCTCATGCCTTGCAAAGCAAGAACAAAATCATTTGCCGCATCCATTACCACCAGTCCATTGAAGGAGCTCCTCACCTTCTACCGAAGTACTGTGGAAGAAAAAAAGAAAAAGAACAAAGGCTGTCGTCTCCTATGCATTTGGAGTCTATATGAAATCTCTTGCAATATGTATAGATGTCACTACTGTTAACTACATATCTGAATCTGTGGGGTAAGAGCAGAATGCAACTCGACATTCATCATGCCCTACCTGCAACTGCTCAATGTGTGGCATGCAGTACGGTTAGTCCCAAAGAAACTGCAGCCACAGAGAACTCTGATTGTTTCACATTGCAAGCACACCACTCACAGGTACTCCAAATCTTTCAGTGCACTAATTGAAGCTGGAACGATGCCAGCGAGTTCGTCGCTGCAAGTCAAGCAGCATTTATAATCACATGAGAAAAGGGATCCTTTTTCTTTCCACCAAGAACCAAAGTCAGATTATCTCCAGGTGACAGTGGAAATCACAGGAAGTTTTCCATTGAATGCGTGAAATCCTACGGCAACAAGAAGCAAGGAAATGACTGACCAGAACATTCATGATACCTATTAATGTTATCATAGATGGTGAAGAAACGTGAAAATGTACCCATGGACCAGAAAATGCACGTAGAGGAGGAAAATGCAACCATTTGGAAAGTTAGGGTGGAAGAAGGAAGAAAGAAAGAAAGAGGAAAAAGGGACAAGCGGGGCAGGAAGACCTAAAAAGGATAAAATGTCCCTGCATTTGCTGAGGTGGGCCTGTATGGCACGAGTCTGAAAGATCCAGAGGGTTGGTAAGCCAAGCAAAGTGAGCAATAGACCCGGGATCTCTGTGCTGCCAATGTCAGATCCCGCATACAAGAGCGAGTAGTCTCAGATGATGCCAAACTGCTGCCGTTGCCCCCAGCAGTGGAATGTCATGGAGTGATAAGGGTCACCGTCTGGGCTGTCCAACCCGACAAGTTTACCTCCACAAGAGAAGTCAGGCCCCTCTTTAAACACTGGCGGTGAATTGACAAGAAAGGTGGCAACAATGTAGAACCAACCCGCCAAATTTCTCCCACGCCTCTTTTCCCAGCTTCAGCTTGACCATTACCACCAGAGCCAGCTGTTACTCCTTCTCCTTTATCGCCTCTTTTGTCCTCAATGCTGTACCCTCATCCGGAACATGACGGCCCTGGAAGTCCACAATGGTCACGTCCATGTAGAAGACAATGTCATGGCAGAAATCTCCCAGATTCCCCTCTGGCTTCTGCAGATACTCCCTTTGCTCCACTTTCACATTCAGGTTATCCTCACAACAGATCTCTGTCATCTTGACCCGGATGGCATAGTGAGCCCTGATGATCGGTCCAGGCCTGCCTTCAAGGGAATATGATCCAGTGGAAGCCCATGAAACTTGGGGTGCTGCATGTGGACCTGGAGATGGAATTCTGAAGTAGAAAAGTGGAGACCGTCCCCTACACGCGTCAGAATGGCCGGCAAGAAAATTGTGGTACCGGTCTACCCCACAGTCCAACACCTACATATTTGAACCTGCAAGGCCTTCAAAAACCATGTTGTCCCCTCCCTCTTAACATCATCCATCTCATGAAGGTGCTTGTGGTGGAAAAGGGACAGGCTCACCCTCTGGTAGAGACCACTCCCTGAGCACTGCCTCAAAGCCTCCAAAGCCAGAAAACTGGCAATAATGCTGGGTGGGAATTCTTCCATCACCTCCGTCGTGTTCCCATAGAGAAGCTCCAGCCGTTGGTCCATGCGGAAAGAGGAGCCAAAAACCTCTACCAAAGAGCCGAGCAAACAGTGCTTGGGCAGGGGGTGTCATACCTATGAGCGGTGTGCAACTTCCTACATGAAATGGCAGGAAACTTGGCTTGATCTGGTCTATGTGATGGGCAATATAAGCAGGTAAGTGGCTGATTCCAAGCCTCTGCAGTGGAAGGCACTCGAGTGCATCCTGTGCTACCTACACGCAACACGGCATGCGTGTCTGAGGTTCGCCAGCAAGAGGAGGACGGACCCCTTATGTCTGGTCTGCTACAAGGATGCACACTACGCCCGCAACGTGGATTGGTGGAAGTCCACCTTCGGCTACGTGTTCTTCCTTGTAGGTGCTGCGGTCTTGTGGTGTAGCAGAAAGCAGGACTGTTTTGCCACATCCACAGTACAAGTGGAGTACATCATGCTGGCCGAAGCGATTAAGGAGGCGGAGTGACTCTGCAGGCTATTGGAAGAGCCTACAGTGGTGCAAGAAGACAACACCAGATCCATCTCGCTGATGCACTACTATCATGCGCACTACATGGTGAAGGGACTGGTGGTGTTTCAGAACTCCAGCACTCTGTACATGCTCACGGAATTCTTGACCAAAACATAGTACACAAACCAGCACGTCATCAACATGGCCGGACTCGGCATGACCAGGTATGATGGGCTGGCAGGTGCAACAGAAGATAAGCAGGAGGGAACAGGACGCCGCAGGCATGAAAGGTGCAAGGGGTGGATATTAAAAAACTGCTCCTTTGCATGCCCAGGGTGGAGCCACAGCTACAGAAGCTTTTACAGGCCTACATAATGCCCAAGATATACTTCTAACTTTTGGACCTAAAGCAGGACGATGAATGTGAATCGCTTGATTGCGCTGAGAATTTAGGTGTTGCTGAATTCTTCAAGAACTCTGCTTAGACATTGTGCGGCCACAAGAAAGTGCATGTTTTGTCTCAGATTCCTTCTCACCCAAGCCGTGAATCTCTCACCGTGTTCAAACCACATCGGAACAGAATTTCTAACACCCGCCACCCAATGCCTTCGCATCATCGTGTCGCAAGCCTCTTGGCACAGTGCACTGGCCAACATTTCAACGTCCTTTTGACAATGAAAGTATTTCAAGTGTAAGAAGGATGGGCTGAGTCTTTGGAAAGACCTCGCCTTAAGTACTATCTCATTTCCTTCAGAGAGGGGAGGTTGGAAATGAAGGTATCCAAACAACTCCTCCATGAGAATTGTAGAGAGGACACAACTCCAACTCACTAGCCCCTGGGCGGGAGTGGCAGAAGATGTGTAAAAGAGATTTTAGCGGGGCTGCCAAGGAGAAAATTGTAGGCAAGGTGTGCCCTTGGCTCAGCTACAAGGAGCCTCATCCCCCCTCCCACCCCTCCATCAAACAGCAACTGAACCTAGAAGTTCACAAGCAGTTAAAACGCCTTTGCATGAGATTCCATCAGCACGTCCTGACCACAGGATCCCCAAAGAACACCTCACACGGTAGATTCAAACCCCCGAGAGACATTCAGCAGTTGCTCTGCAGTCTCAACCTGCACGTTACTTCCCCTGTGAAGCCTCCAGCAACCAACCATGGCTGCTCTGACCGCCTCCTTCCTCAGCCAGACCACGGCTCTCGCCGCTCAGGTGGGTAAGGTTGATGCCCGCGTAATGATGAGGAAGACGAAGGTGGTCGTCGACAGCCCCTTCTTTGGCCCCGACTGCCCCAAGTTCATGGGACTCCTGTCCAGTAAGACTCCATAGATCTGCAGCTCTACAGCAGATATCTAGACAGACAATCCAATTCAGAGGGTGGAGGGGCTGGCAATCATTAATGGAAGTGGATCGGTCCGCTAGACTGCCCGGGCAGTGACCCCCTGGCTCTCTGTCACTGGCATATGGAAGTACTGCAACGTCATCCGCGATCACACCTTCCTTCACGGGAGCTTGGCATGGATCTGCCAGAGGACCCATATCTTTCCACCCATATGGCTTTGCATCTCAGCCCTCTGGCCCTGTCTGATTTGTGCTACACGGACCCTGTAGAGGAGGAGCAGGAACATCACACCTCTTGATGTCGCTTGTAAGCCTCCAGTAAGCAAGTTCTCTCTTGCATATCTCCCCCCTCCCCCTGCTGATCTACCCTCTTGTGCCATGATAGTATTGTGGTATAACAATATGCTTGTGCCAGCCTGTGGTGGCACAAGCATATATTTCTCCCTCATTTCATTATTGTAATGATTCCTGTTTCAAAAAACACCTTAGAGGTGCTGAGCGCTGGGGTCCCGTGGGGCGGCTCTCTGGCTTCAGGCCAGCCCTACGGCTCCTAGCCATCGTCTCTACTTGGCCCCGGCCAAATTCGCCTCCACACCCAGCTTTGGCTGGGTCTACCACTGGGATACCTCTGCATCCATGGCGGTCATGGGCTCCTGCCAGCGGACGTCACGCGCCGTGCTGAGTCTGGGCTGATTATTAGCGTCCACCATGCCATCCGAGACGAGCTGACAGAAATTTCAGGAGCATTCCCTCCCACGATTAGAAATTTCTCCATGCATGAGGAGAGTGCGCCACTTGGCGGTCAGTGGATGCGCCATTTGGCGAACTGGTGAGGTGGTGTGGAGTGACCACCCAAAAAGTGCCACTACCCACACACCTTAGAAGCCAGGCCTAGGACTATATGTACCAGGCTCATTCCTCATTCCAATTACACAATCTGGCCTTAGATGCTCCTCACAGAGTTGTCCAACTAAGGAACAGTATAAAAAAGACACTGGTTGGTCTAAGCCCCAGGAGTTAGTCTTTGACTAGCACCTCGCGCGAAAGTGACCAAGTGTTAAGTGGACACAGTTGCTAGCAAGTGATGGCCTAGGAACTGCTCAGTGTGGAACCGTGATCCTGAGGGTGATATCTTCTCCTAGCTGAAATGCTAGGAGCGGACGGCAGGTGCTATTATGTCGGTCCTGTTTTCTAGTCCGTTCGCCTCAGGCCGGTTGACAAAAGTGACCAAAGTGGGTTGCTCAATAAAAATCATTACACACCACAGATGCATAGAGGATGTCTTCTTGAACCCGTAGCAGTTTATGGAACTCAATTCGGAGTCCGTTTGAGGGAGATATGGATTTTCGCAATTTGGTGAATGTGGGTCCAGTTCAAGTGACGGCTCTTGCACTACTAGCACCAATGACGGCCAGAATTATTGGGCAAGGTGGCTTGGAGCAGCCTTCAAGGCAGAAATGTGGCAGGAGGACTTTCAAGGAGCATGAAGGAAGGTCCCCATCAAGATTCTTGGTTGTGCACATGCCAGGGATGGTAATTCTCTTGTGTGAGATTGTGATTGTCGCTCATCTCGTTAGGCTAGGAGTGTGCTAGGAGGTGAACTTTGACAAGGTGGTTCTTCCAGCTCCATCTGTCAAATGGAGCGTGGTTAGGCTTGTCAAAAAGCTGTGCTAATGTGATTTCACATCTAGAGGTCAGACCAGCCATTTGCACTCTCTACACAACTTCACACGCTTCCATGTTTTTGTCTCTGCAGCCTGCAACTTGTCTCTCACAGACAATTGGTCGTATCTAGCGGCTCTTGGTAAACCTGAGTAGGGGATGCCTAGGTTTCTATCAGTTCTTAGAGAGGGTGGAGATGGGTTGTTTGTGCTAGTTATCCATTGCTTGCATACCACAAAAGTGCGGCATCATCTTGAACTAGACCCTCCTTCATGGGGGCTTGGCATGGCTCTAGACAAGACTCAACCCTCTCCTCTCAAAAGGCTTGGCCTCAGGCCTCCAATGACGTGTACTAAAAAGCCTCCCTAGAGGAGGACCAGGATCATTCCCCTTCCTGAAGTCTGTTTTTCCTGCTTCCCTCTTGGGTTTTCTTTCTTCCTCCCTTCATTTACCCTATTGTGCCGTGGGTGGTGGTGTGACATTACCACGTGCTTGTCCCAGTACATGGCATCATTCTCCTTCTCTTTCATTCAAATTTTTTAAGAAAGATGCCATTAATGAAATGGGATAAAAGGCTGCCACGGACCTGCACAAGCACATGGTAATGCCACGTCACCCAGAACACAACAGGGTGGAAGAATAAATGGACAAAACAGGGGGAAGGAGCATCAAAGGGTCTGGAAACTCTCCTGTCCCTCCAGGGGATCAGTGTAACACAGATCTCACAAGGAAAGAGGGTGAAGGGGCCATGGCCATGGCGCCTGTGCCCAGCAACATGTCCAACCCCCCATGCCACAGGCCAGAGTCTTGGATCACTACACACTGCTACGGGATCCCTGCAATATAGAGGCACTGTGCAAACAGGATCACCACCTTTCCGAACCACCCTGACTGGTCTGCCTCTTTGCGCCAGCCCTGGCCCTTCTCCAAAAACAAAGCAGCCAGCCGGCAGATGAAGCGCCAGAAGACTACCAAAGATCTCCCTAGCTACTGTGAGTAGCCTCCACCCCAGTAGCTGCCCAAGAGTAGAGCACAGCCACCCATAGCGCCTGCCCCTCGTCCCTCACCTTGTCCAACTGAGCATCCACAGTGGTGACATCTACCACCCACGCCATGCTCTGCGCTGAGTTAGAAAGAATCAGGGCTAAACAACGCCCCCCCCCCCCCCCAGTAGACCATCTGGTTCAAAGATCGCCCGGAGTGAGTGCTCATGAAAAATCTCTGTCAACTCCTAGCGGATGGCATGGTGGACTTCAATATTTGGCCCATGCAATGCCTATCGCATGGGCACCACAAAGGGTGAGGTACTCCAGTGCGCTAGCATTGACTTGCCTCACCCTTCATGGCTGGGGCAACGTACAGGCTATTTCCAGAACCCATGGAACTTGCCTTAAGCCAAATGGCCGTCCTCCAGGACCCAACATCCCAGCACCTCTGCACCATTTTGTTGCAAGCCTCTTCAAACAGAATGTGGCAAACTGCTCCCACGTCCTCCAGCCACTCTAGCCAATGAAAGAAGGATGAATTGAGCTTCTTATCAAACCCCCTCTTTAGGCAATGTCACAGTGCTCCCATAGAGGGGCGGCTGACAATGACCAAAGCTGGCGGTTTCTCCACAGCCTTCTCCCGCAAAGGACACAGCAGCTCCATCTCTCTAGGGCCTGGGAGGAAATGTCCCAAGAGGTCAAGCAGAGAGTGGTGCAGGGCTGCTGAGGAGCATGCGTATGCAAGGTGTGCTCTTGGTGCAACTGCAAAAAGGCCCATGCCCTCCGCGTCAAATGGCAACTGCGCCTGGAGGATTGTCAGCCTCTGCATAGCACCTGCCTGGGTGTCCATAGGGGCCTCCACCACCCCAAGGATCCCCAAAAGAGCAGTGCAAGCGGCTGAGGCCAACCCATGCAAGACCATCAGCCACGCCGGACTGGGGGCCAGTTTACGTACGCAAAATTCGGCCTGAGGCACGATGCATAGGCAAAGCATCATCACGGCTGACTGTGAATCCTCCAACTGTGGCAGCACTTGAAGCTCCTGGGTCTGCTGTTGTAGCCACTTCTAATACCAGTCCTTCCGGAATCTCTCGGACCCAGTGGGAAACCCAAGAGCTCCACCCCATCCGACGACAATGGGATCCCTTCCAACACTCTAGGAATGGCTCCCCTTGTCCTCTGTCACAGCAGACACTTCTTTGGCTGGAAATAAATTCATTACTGACTTTTTGTTCTGTGTCAAACAAGAAGAGAGACAAAACATAGCTGGAACTCAACATTCATCAAGTCCAATCTGCACCTTCTGTACATGCTGCATGTGGCACAGCTTCTGGCAAAGAGCCTGTAGCCACAGATATCTCTGGTTCTTTCTCCTTGCCAACACAAGCACTTACAGTATGCGCAGGTTCGTCAAGGCTCCAATGGAAGCTGGAATGCTGCCCGTCAGTCTATTGTCAGACAAGTCTCTGCAACTCAAGCAGTGTTTCAAAGAAACATGAGCGCGTCACAATGTTGATTTATGCCACTAGAAAGAGGTACACAGTCATGTTGCATGGTTCATGACATGATTTGAATGCTTTTCAGCTGCATGAGTTGTGCCATTGTACAACTTGTACCGGAGGAAAGATTGTACGGGTCTTACTAATCATTATCACCTCGTTGATTTCATGGGGTGAATTTTGAAAAAGCTGGAGATTTGGCATCCTTCAAGGTTAGTCACACAGAAACTGTAGCCACAGAGATCTCTGTCTAAAGCAACTTAGAAATACTATGACTCACAATGTACGCAGATTCGCGAGATCGCCAATGGAAGCTGGAATGTCGTAGACAAGTCGATTCCTCGACAAGTTTCTGTGGCCCAGACAGTATTCACAGTCATTATAAGAATCCAAGTTAAAAGTTAAAGGTTTTTCTATTTCTTACTCAAACTAGCATAGACAAAAATGCATTCTGTTCTTTTGAACGTTTGTTGCAGTTCAGGACAAGAAGAAGCATAGGCAGNATTTTGAAAAAGCTGGAGATTTGGCATCCTTCAAGGTTAGTCACACAGAAACTGTAGCCACAGAGATCTCTGTCTAAAGCAACTTAGAAATACTATGACTCACAATGTACGCAGATTCGCGAGATCGCCAATGGAAGCTGGAATGTCGTAGACAAGTCAATTCCTCGACAAGTTTCTGTGGCCCAGACAGTATTCACAGTCATTATAAGAATCCAAGTTAAAAGTTAAAAGTTTTTCTATTTCTTACTCAAACTAGCATAGACAAAAATGCATTCTGTTCTTTTGAACGTTTGTTGCAGTTCAGGACAAGAAGAAGCATAGGCAGAACTAGCCAGCATACCGAGTCCGCTGGTTGACTGTTTCCGTTTGTCGTCATTTGTTGTACTGTGGAGAACATCAAACGCATTGCAAAGCAAGACAATCAGATGTACCTTACCCTTTGCTCCTGGGTCGTTCGGGGAATTTTCAGCCGTTGAAACTTTTCATCCGTCACCTCTAACAAACAATAGCATCAAAACAGAAAAGATTGTCGAAATCCATGAATGTGGATGTCTGTGAGCTCCAATCGCAGTAACCTCATTACACACTTCTCTGAGAATGATAACTCGGATCTCACTGGTGATTCCATGGGGTGGAAAAGTTATGGAACTTAGAACCTCCACACCGAACACCTCCATATTTTTATTTTGGAAGAGCTGTGGTAAGAAAAGGGAGCATGCAAGGCTGCCACGGACCGGCACAATCACGCGGTATAAAATCCGTCACCAACGGCACAACATGGTGGGCATGCAAGCTAGAGACTCCACTCCCTCTGGCCTTTCACCCTCCTTCATCTCCCCTNTCAAAGTTTGTTGGCTCTTCTTTCTTTTTGGGAGTGGGTTTTCCTTGGAATCTTTGTTTCCTCCAGCCCCGTTTGAAGAAGCCCACTTATGAACAGACGCTTCCTTGTCGAAGATTGTCTGCAGAGACATCACCATTTGGTATGGCAGGCCATGTGGCTCTCATCATTTCTCAATACGGAGAGCCACCTTCCATTGAACTCCCTTGAAGATGAACCGGGTCGCTTATTGCTTATCCAATTTGGGTGGGCATTGCCAGAACCAAACAGCACCATGGTCCTCAAAATCCCAGAGATGGTCTAGAGCTTCAGTGGGTCGGCACTCTTAGAGGCCATGGGGTTGAGCACAAGCTTCCACTGGACTCAGTTCCAAGTAGCAGCNTCTGAGAATGATAACTCGGATCTCACTGGTGATTCCATGGGGTGGAAAAGTTATGGAACTTAGAACCTCCACACCGAACACCTCCATATTTTTATTTTGGAAGAGCTGTGGTAAGAAAAGGGAGCATGCAAGGCTGCCACGGACCGGCACAATCACGCGGTATAAAATCCGTCACCAACGGCACAACATGGTGGGCATGCAAGCTAGAGACTCCACTCCCTCTGGCCTTTCACCCTCCTTCATCTCCCCTTCCTCCACCACCCACTCTTCTACCTCCTTCTCTGCCTTCTCCTTCTTCATAGTCCCCCCTCTCCATTTCCTCCCGCTCCTCCTCCCTTCCTCCTCCACCTGCCCTTTCCCCAACTCCCACTCCCTCAATCACCACCCTCCTAATGCCACCCACCCCCTTTCCCATGGCCTTCACACCAGCCCCCTCCCACTTATCCCTCTTCCCTCTCTCCCCCCACTCCTAACCTCCTCCCCCGTCCCTCCCATCAACTCCACATCCACCCTCTCCTCCTCCCCCTCTTTCCAAGACTGCACATGCCATCTTCTTCTCCTCCACCTCCTCCTCCTACATCTCCTCCCCATCCCCCTCCCCCCCTCACTGCATAATCATCCACTACCCTCCTTCCCACGCCCCCCATCACCCCTCCCCTCTCTCGTTTCCCTCACCCTCCTCCCAGTTTCCAGCTAAACCACACAGTTGATTCACCCGCATACTGGGCCTTCTTAGATGAATTCACCTGGATATGTGGACCTTGGGTTGGGACGCTGGAGCAGTGCTCTATGTTCCCAGGGGATGATCAAGCACTTAGCTTGGCACAGGGAAAAGCCTCAGCAACAAAAAAACAAATTCTAGTACAGAGCAGTCCACTTGGTAATCAGCCTAGAAATAGGAGCAGGGGTAGAGCACTCCATGGTGGTGGGAGAATCTACGATGGTGGCTAACTCACTGAGGTTCTTGTACAGGTTCATCAAAGTTTGTTGGCTCTTCTTTCTTTTTGGGAGTGGGTTTTCCTTGGAATCTTTGTTTCCTCCAGCCCCGTTTGAAGAAGCCCACTTATGAACAGACGCTTCCTTGTCGAAGATTGTCTGCAGAGACATCACCATTTGGTATGGCAGGCCATGTGGCTCTCATCATTTCTCAATACGGAGAGCCACCTTCCATTGAACTCCCTTGAAGATGAACCGGGTTGCTTATTGCTTATCCAATTTGGGTGGGCATTGCCAGAACCAAACAGCACCATGGTCCTCAAAATCCCAGAGATGGTCTAGAGCTTCAGTGGGTCGGCACTCTTAGAGGCCATGGGGTTGAGCACAAGCTTCCACTGGACTCAGTTCCAAGTAGCAGCTCTTAAAATGGGGCCTGGTGGGTGGTATTCTCAGCACGAACAATCTATAAAAACCAAAAACAAAAAAAAAGTCTTAGGGAACACCAAGACCTCCTGATCTGAGTGGCATGTGAGAATCTTCTACAGGTGTGTTGGGAGAGACTAATGGGGTTGCTGAAAGTCCCAGAATGGGGGAGGATCTCACTCTCATCTCGGCGGAATGGTATCCAGGTGCGTGTATGGGGAGCCCCACCCCGGAGTTTTAGCAAAGTTTCAAGCGCTATATGTCATGGTGGTAAAGCCTGACCTTCAGGCCGACGCTTGAAACATGTGATGGATGCTCCTTCCACGCATGTAGGTGTTGTTATGCAGGAGAGTGACATGGGAGGAGAAGGCATCAGGGCGAGGGAGGGGGGGGGGGTGTGGGCATCTGCGAGCGTGGGGCAGGGCGTCAGGCTTTTGTGAGCTCAGGAGCTTCAGCAAGGAGGAGGGGGGAGATGGAGCCACAGTATAGATGGGGAGCGGGGCAGAGACAATCTCATTGTTGTGAGGAAAACGAGGCTATCCTGGTCCAATGCGGAAGGTTTGAACAGGGGGGCTGGGCAGGGTTGGTGGGAGAAGCAAGGGGATCCAACCTGATAGTGTTCCACCTTGCTCCGACATCGATGCCTGCCACAGGGCTCCCTCCCGCAAACGGCCATGCAGCAGAGGGTGGGGAGTGGAAGTAGGTGTTCTGCATGGCACACAGAGATGCTCTGGGTTGGGGCATGTAGGCACTCCATTCACGTCCCTCCAGCACCAGGAACCCAGAGTACACGACATGCTCTGTAGGATTACCATCCTCCTACGGCTGCCCCCCTTGTCTTGCTTGCTTGTCGGAGGTGATCCAAACTCGTTGAGAATATTTTGATAATTTTTACCCTCGAGTCTTGCTTGCTCCAAGCAGGGGTATTCCCTTACTATCTCAAAGTCTTGGGGCAGAGTTGTGGTCAGTGAATGCTGTTCAGACATGTTCCATGATGACACAACAATCTATCCAGAACCAGGCACTCTGGCAAGCTGCTTCTCGACCGTGTTGCAGGTCCCGGGCAGTGACCGACTATAGAACAAGCCGCAGACATGCCTTTCGTGGCATAGGTACAGACATGGCCACGCCTGGGTGCTGGCTGGAGTCCCATCAACCCCGAGGATGTGGCAATCCTGGGGTACCTGTTGGTTCTAAGAGTTTTTTTTTTCCCTTCCTTACAACTAGATTGATGAGAAGGAACATGTAAACACCGCCCCTGACCGGCACCATCGGGGTATGAAAGCATCCAAACACCGCCACCCACGGCACAATAAGGTGGAGAGGAAAAGCACAGAAACAAGCGTCAATGGCTGAGGAGACTCTCCTTGCCGTCCAATGGCACAGTGTAGCAGAGGTCAGACAGCGGAAGAGGGCCAAGGGGCCACAGCCACGGCTGCTCCACAGGCACGACACTTCCCAACGTCCGGTCCAAACCACCACTCCACAAGCCAAAGTCGTGGAGAACAAGACATTGCTGCCGAATTCCAGGTGGAGAGCTGCTGTGCAAACAAGGACACCGCACGCGCCGACCAACCTGGTTGATCAGCCTCACTACGCCTGCCCCGACCCCCCTCCAGGCACAGCGTCGCCAGCTGACGGATGAAGCGCCAACAATCCGGGCCAAATTTGGGGCCGATCTAGGAGTTTTTGGAGTCAGTTGGGAGACACGTGGCTATTCGGGCAGACGTGAGAGCAGCAGGTGCTGGTGTGGTTGGAGGACCCCCAGGCTTCTCCCACAATGCTACGCATCAGGCCTGGCCGGCTTTTGCGTGAACGGGCAGCCCTGTTGTCTCGATTGGCTACCGTTCTGTAGACGTTTGATCCCGCAAGGTGGACAACCCTCTTGGAGATTTTTGGGGTGGAGGCCTTGGTGGACACCTGGAGAGGTGCTCTTCAAGGGCTGGTAAAACTCCAGATGCAACTGCCCTTTGACGAGGATGGGATAGGCCTCTATGCAGCTAGCCGAGGGCTAACCATTCTTAGATATGGTTCTTGGTGGCCCTCCATCACTCTCTTGCTTGGCCACTTGGTTAAAAAAGCTATGGATCTAACAGTGTGTGTATGGGGAACTGCGCGGCCAAGTGGCAGAAATGTTTGACTGTTGCTTATGCTCTGTGGTGGACTCATTCCACAATGCTGATACTCAGTGCCTCTGTTTAATGTTACTTCTGCGCATTAAGTGTTACTTTGCAGGACAGTGATGGCGGAGGAGAACGTACATGGGGAGGATTCCAGGCCTAGTGGTGGGTCAGGGAGCACTTGCACAGCAAAGGAGGTTGTCCTGCAGCATTGCAGGAGGTTTGCACAGGGAAAGAGGGCAGGGCTTGCAGAGGTAACAATGGGTCCTCAAGGTCAGCATACTGTCCTCCTCCACCTGCAAGGCCAACAACCCAATTTTCTCAAGCAAAGATGCAGGCAGCAGGGGAAGGACAGTGGAAGTGAGAAGTTTGCATGGTTGACTGAGGGCCTCCGGGCCGGGGAGTGGGTCTGCTTTGCTCTCAACCTCTGGCTGCTGGCCCTGAGAGCACCCGCTGTTCTCTACATGAGCAGCATCCTCTGCCTTCATCCCTGGTGGCTCCTTGGATTGAGCCCTTCGTCCCTCCAGAGGGCCTGAACCTGGACGCTGTTACAGAGGATATGGTAGTGGAGGCCTTGAGAGGTGCGCTGCAGGGCTTGGGGCAGGTCCAGGTGGTCTGACCTGCGACAAGTTTCATGACCTCGTCCTGGATGCCCCTGGCAGGCTGGAAACCTTGGCAGCCAAGGTAAGCATCAGATGAACTGGGCAGCTGCCCGGGGTGGCTACCACCTTCTTTAGGTGCAGCAGTCTGATCCCTTTGCTCAACGGTGACATTGTGGAGGAGGTGGGCCAAAACGCAGGATGGGTTCTGCTGCGACAGGAAAAGGAGAAGATCAAGAAGGTATTTCAGCTGTTACAATTTGGGTTCGGAGTG